>JAOTRS010009669.1:0-11316 GCA_028565755.1 Dinotopterus cunningtoni | reverse complement strand
TTCCAACACATAAGTAACCTGAAGATATCATCCTAACCGCTGAATGGATAATGTCATCACAACTTCCATCCATTTAGCACTTACCTACTGTATCTTGACATAAAGTTCATGCATTTGACATGACCTGGCTGTTCATAGACTTTATCTCAGAATTCAATGCAATCATTCCCTAGTATCTGGAAAGCTAAGTCTGTTGGTCCTGTATCCCAGACTTCCTGACTGGAAGACCCCACACAGTCCAGACTGGGAGCAGCATCTCCAGCATCACCCCACTAAGCACTGGTGCCCTCCAGGGCTGTATACTCTGTCCACTGCTGTAATCTACATACTGTAGTGTATGAACTATATTACTGTGGTTATTATATTGTAATATCTTTTTTTTGCAATTTGTTCACAATAGATCTGTATATCGGTCAGCATCGCAGTGTCCTCTTTTGGTAGTTGTACTGTTTCATGCTGTTTGCACTTTATATAGCCCTATGTTGTCATCACATTTCATGCTATGTGTAGTCTCAAGTAGTTCTGTGTTGTTTTCTGTACAGTAGCATTCTTGCCCTGGGGAATGTTGTTTTGCTTCACTGTAACAGTACCAGGTGTATATGGTCGAATAGACAATAAAAAGCCACTTGACTTGAATGTGTCATGTTGGTATTGAAGCAGTATATTTTAAACATCTCAACGGGTCGAGGATAGGCGGTCAACCTTTGCAAACATCTAGCTAACATTGGACCCTGAGTTACAAACTGCTTTTTTCTATTCACACCCAATAGATTTGGATGTGTTTTTTTGGTGTTTTTTTTTTTTTATCACAAAAATCTCAAAATGGTTCTGAATTACAGCTTCCCAAGGCTCTGTCTTCAGATAAATATGCAAAAAGCCATTGAACATGCATTACCCAGGTGTAAAGAGTTGGGTTTTTTTTTGGTTTTTTTTGGAAAACAAGATTCTTATAGCTCCCCAGCCATGCTATCCTCTCGGTGGGACTTTTTTTTTTTTTTTTTTTAAATGGCATCTCCTGGGGCGCTGTGCATGCCTGATAGCATTCAATCTGCCTTTCTGTCTTTCTGTCTCAGGAGGAGGCTTCCACCACTGTTCCAGCGACAAAGGGGGGGGTTTCTGTGCATACGCCGACATCACACTTGCTATTAAGGTACAATACAATAATTAGGAAATTATCTTTCAGTTGTGATTTATTTTGATACAGGTCATCTTTTTTTTTTTTTTTTGTAATAATAGATGGTAAATGTAGCATTAGATTTAGATAATGTTTATTTTTAGACCATTTAACCCTCATCTTTTCCCTCATTTAACCCTTAAGAGTCATCTTTTTTTTTTTTTACTTTTTAGGTCCTATATGTATAATATAATATTTCTTAATTTACAGTATTTTATAGTATGTAATATCTGTTTTTTTTTTTACATAGCAAAATAAACTGATATTGTCTGTATGATTTTAATTTGTATTTCTGGGTGTACATAATCTTCACTAACGTTAAAGCATTCGCCCCACCAGCTTAGTCTACAGTGCATGCAGAGCTTTCTCGAATAAAAATGTATTATTTATACTTTTTGTATAAACACAGAGGCACAAATTGTCCCAATAGATTTAAAAAAGAAAAACATTATGGACCATTTTTATTTTTATTTAAGAGCAGTCATTTTGTAAACATTTAAATTTCTTACAATTTAACAATGAATTTAACTCCAATAACATAAAATGTCATTTATACAATTGTCAATTTAAAAAAACCATCTGGTTTACCCACCATTAAGTTAGGGGCAAATTAAACAACTGTTTTATCAAATATATAATTATCACATATTAGTCCTCCCTCTCTTTCTCCTCTGCCACATAAACTGTAATTATTGGCATGTAAAAAAAAAAAT
Source organism: Dinotopterus cunningtoni (assembly GCA_028565755.1). Lineage (NCBI taxonomy): Eukaryota > Metazoa > Chordata > Actinopteri > Siluriformes > Clariidae > Dinotopterus > Dinotopterus cunningtoni. The sequence continues at coordinate 9,429 of JAOTRS010009669.1, read as the reverse complement.
TACAAATAATTTGACGATTTGTCACGTGTACCTTACAGCACAGTAAAATTATTTATTTTTCGCATATCCCAGTTAGGAAGCTGGGGTCAGAGCGCAGGGTCAACCAGGATACAGCGGCCCTGGAGCAGATAGGGTTAAGGGCCTTGCTCAAAGGCTCAACACTGGTAACTTGGCGCTGCTGGGGCTTGAACCCCCGATCTTCCGATCAGTAACCCAGTAACCCACAGCCGTAACCCACAATCCGTAACCCTGTACACACAATCTCCTTGTCCTTTTTCTTGGGAACCTGTAAAATCTGGACCATTATGTGTTTTCTTTCTACAGTTTCTGTTCGACCGAGTGGAGGGGGTCTCTAGGGCCACCATCATCGATCTGGATGCTCATCAGGTGAGCAACAGTAATTTTCTGAGATGCTGCACAGAAATTGACACTAAAGACAAGACAATACCTCCTGTTTAGCACTGCAATCAATTGCATTGCACTTTCTAATCATTGCTTCCTACATTACATCTGCACCAGGTCTTAGCATAAAACACATAAGTTTTTTTTTTTTTTTTTTTTAGTCAAGCGTTTATTGTGGGATAATAATAATAACTAGACGGGTACATTTTCTGAGGAAAATGTGAGTGGTGCTTGCCTCTGGGCCTTTCATAATGACAGTCTACGGGATCAGTTGCTAAGGTGCTCTAAAGTGGTTGCTAGGGCATGGCTTGACAGCTTCACAATTATTCTGAGAGACTGATTGGTTGCCTGAGTAAAATGAGCCCACCCCTATGTCTCTATGACAATGGGATCCACAGTTAGGTTCAGTTTCAGAGTTACTATGGAAGTTACCATATCAGGGAGTGCAACTGTGAGCACTTCCCATTTCAATGGGGAGTACATTCACCATCTTATGTCAATGGAGCAAATTTGGGAACCTCTTATACCAACTTATATTATTTTGCAGGGTATGTTCTGACACAGCTTGCAAGCCTCTTCAAATGTGTCTTCATTTTTCATGGCAAATGTTAATTTTATATTTCTACAAAAATTCTTGCTCTGCGCTAGAATTTGTCAAAGCTGGTCTCAAACTTAAGTCTATGGACTTTTTTGGGCGGTAAATTGCCCCCTTTACACCACACCCCTTAGAAGTCATAACATCCCATTCCAGAGTAAAACGCACCATTTAAAACCCCTTTGGTATGCCAAATGGTACGGGACTAGTTGCACACCAAAGTTTTACGGAAGAAGAATTAAAAATAATAATAATAATAATAAGCCCCAAGATAATACAAGTGTGCTTCACAAGCACCACTAATAATAATAATAATAATAATAATGCCAGTTTTTCAGACCTTGAGTTATATACTTACAGACATATTAATAGTAAAACGTATACAATACATTTTAGGTGTAGTACAAAAATTTTTATAAGGAACATGATAAATGTTTTGGATAAATGTTGATCAGCTGTAGGAGATGAGGCCTGTAAATATTCAGACCGGTTCATGATGAAATAGCTGTTGTCAAAACATGACCTTCTTTCTGCTGGGCTTCAAAGTGCAGAGACTGTAGATGAGCTCTTTTTCCTATGTTTTCTCACTTGATTGATTCCATAATAACAACTAGCGATAGAAACAGAGATGTCATTAATGTTATGTCCATCACTGTTGATGCGTATCTCACCACTGGTGAAGAGAAAGCCTTCATATTTTTTTTTCCACTAAGTTTTTGTATGAGCCAGTCTCCTTAAAAAACACACAATTAAAAATTAAAGCTTTTTGTAAGGTCAGAAATGAAACAAAGATTAATCATATTGTATATTATATGTTGGGCATCACGGTGGCGTAGTGGTTAGCACTTCGATCCTTTGAGTCTGGGTTTGATTCCCTGGGTTTGATGTTTTAGGAAAAATAAAAACATACAGTAACATGATTGCACAATGTGGCACATCCCATATCTACTACTTTGTCGAAGCACCTTTTGCTTGTAATACATCTATGTCTGGGTATCAGTAAAAAAATTCAGTAACCATACTTGGACTTCAATACCGGTTCCTTAGTGATACTTGTTTTTCAGTACCAATTTATAAGGCCCAGTTTAACAAGAACTAATGAAATAATGGTACATTTTCTTCTTGGCAGATTTACATGCTTAAAGTTGTTTCATAACATAATAAAGATTTTATGATGAAGGCTAGAAAATAAAAAATCGGTTGGTTTAACTTTTTCTCTTTCAATTCTTGTTTTATGTTTCAGCAACTTGGCCGCTTTCCACTCAAATCAGTTTTACGCTAAAAAAAGAAACCCATTGACCAGAACTTGAAGTTGTCTTAACATTGTAGTGCAAGTTCACACTTCTAATGAGCTAGCTTAAAGTTCACACATTAAAGTGAACAAATTCAAATTCATAGTTCACAATTTTTACTTCTAAACTAAGTTTACAGTCTCAAAATGAACTACTTCACCTTCATTTCTTCATTTTTTTTTTTTCTTTTTTTTTTTTTTAACAAGGTACCCTGAGCAGTGCACTGTGTGCACACATCATCAAAGGATTTGCTTCTTCTCTGACTAGTTTGACGGTTTGACTAAAATGCCAGAAAGAGAGAGGGTACTTCTATATTCTGTTCAATAATATCAATGGGATGGACAAAAACTTTAGCACCTGATTTCACACTCTGGATGTTAATGACACTCACTTTCCTCTTTTTTTGTTGACTAATCGGTTCAGTTCCCGAAAAATAAGCATGTGCAATGAACGGTGCTGTTTTAGCATGTTCATGCACAACACTGTCTTTGTATTATTAAATAAAAATCTTCATCCTACTAAGCAGGTTAAGCATTACCTGCTATAATCCCTGTCACAGCAGCGTCCTACAGTAAGTAAGATACAGTGAGATTAGGAGAGATCCGGTAGTGGATATTTTGAAGAAATTTTAGGAACTTTCAATTGAATTAGATTTTATTTATGTAGCACTTTTAACAATGGCTGTTGTTGCAAAGCAGCTTTACAGAATTAAAAGAAAATTTTGGAAATGTGTATGGATCAAAATGATCAGATCGTCCCTGATGATCAAGCTGATGGCAAGAAAAAACTCCCTGAGATGACAATAGAAAGAAATCTTGAGAGGAGACTCAACCTAAGAGGAGGGAACCCATCCTCATTATGTTGATAATGCTCTCGCAGTCGAACACAGAGCAAATTTCTGCTCTTTAATGTTTTCCACACACATTTAGATATTTCATTCATTTTGTGTTGTAGGTCTGGACAGCGATATCTTTTTTGTATATATAAGCATCACACGCTGATAAAATTGTATACATTTTTACACCTACTATGTAATGCACCCTGTAGTCAAGCAACTCAAAATACTGTACAACAAAGCACGTGAACGTCATCCATGAGTGTTGTAATCAACCTGTTGCATTACCTTCTGACTCACTGATGCTGATTAGACATACTTTTTAGGGTTGGGAAATTTAGCATCAAATGATGATGCTGGTGTCAAAGCAATACGGACAGTCAGTGCCATAAAAGTATTGAAGTTTGGTACCCAGTCGTAAATACAGCACGTTCTGCCTTTTCAAAAATTCTGAAAAGAAAGAAACTATTGATGTGTTCTCAAACAGACATCAAACAGGTTGCCTAACGAAGACAATCGCAGATTATAACAGAAGTAGACTTTGAGAGCAGAATTCTATAAGCCATACCACAAAATGCAAACCGATCGTCAGCACTGAGAATCAAAGAGACTGACTGGAATTTGAGAAGAAATACAAAGACGGGCCACAAAAGTTCTATAACCAAGATTAAACTCTGCTGAAGTGTGGAGGATAAAAAAGGTCTGCTCATGATCCAAAGCATACTTACTCAGGGGCAAGTAGAGTGGAGGTAGTTTCATAGCTTGAGCTTGCATGGCTGATTCTGGAACCCACTCGATAATCTTTATTAATGACACAACTCATGATGGAGTTTGGAAGTCGACGGACACATTCAGTCTGCCAATTTACAGAGAAATGTATACAGTTCAATTGGGAGGTACTTCATCATGTGTGTCTATGTATATAAAGTGTTTAGGTGTAATATGCTGAATCACACACAGCATTCACACCTTCATTACCAATAAATAAATAAATAATCAGCTATTTGTTCTCTGTTAATGTCCCAGTTGTTGGACACATTTCTTTGGCACATTGGGAATAATCCTTCACAAGCAGCCATTGGTTCTGCTGTTCATTTAAAGACTGGTGTGTCACAAGTCACCTGGAGCTACATACTGTAAGAGTGATTAAGACCTTACGAGACTCAAATGTGTCACCTGAGGATTTCTAGTTTGTTGGCTTTCAGCTCAGAAGCCCAGGACAAGTGAAGGTGAGTAGATAGAGGAGTATGGGTGAGTACTCTAGGGAAGACAGGACAAAAGGAGAGACATTAGGAACTTTCTGAATGCATTCTGTGCCTTGCAGTCTGACTTTTTCACCAGGTAGAGGCTCTCTTTCACTTGCAACAGAAAATAGCAGAGAATGAGGATACTTGCCGGATGTTTGTCGGTACCTGTTTCCGCTGACAATGGAGAAAAAAAAAATTCACATTCCTACATTGGGGACATGAATGCAAAAGAGCACTAAGTCATTCTGCCTAAAAAAGTTCAAGATTCTTGATAGAGGTTTTAACGATAAACGGTCGAACAAGCTTGAGATATGAGTGTTAATTAACAACTGATGGTTGATACTCTACGTTTTAACGACCATAAAATGTAGAGGATCAACCTTAACTTTAACTTTCATTCTCGATTCTTCTGTGGGGAAAACGTTATGCTATGCCAATTAAATCTTCAACTTCTCCAACATCAGCTTGACGATGAAGCAGTGTTGCAAGATGCTGACCAAACAAAAAGAACAAGCAGAAGAACGAAGCAACGATTTTGAGTTAGTCCTTGCCAGACCAGACATGTGCATTTGTTATGAAAACTTCATTAGTGAGCTTAAACAAAAATCGCAAGGTGATTTAAAAAATTTGAGAGCACATGGAACCAGCCATGTGTCTATTCATGAACGAATAAAGCACAGTGGTGTAGTGGTTAGCACTGTTGCCGTGCACCTCCAGGGTTGAGGTTTCGATTCTCAGGTCTGTGTGCCTGGAGTTTGCATGTCTCCAGTTTCCTTCCAAAGTTGACCTACAAATTAGGTTAATTGCCATTGCTCATAGTATCTAAGTCTGTGTGTGCTCTGTGATGGTTAGGCACCTTTTCCAGGGTGTACCCCACCTTGTGCCCTAAGATTCCAGGCCCCCCGCGACTTTGTACACAGAAAAAGGGAGTGGTATAGAAGATTAATTAATCAAATAGTACTGCACATTACTGTGGTTGCATGGCCTTGGGCAGCTTTTTTCCTTATTCGTCTAACAGTCAATACTGATTGTCTTTATTAATGGTTACCAAACAGTGGGTCATGACCCATATGTAAGTAATAAAAGCTTTTCTGATTTATAAGTAATACATATGAATTAGGTCACAATGACTTGTTATTTAAAAAGAAGAAAAAAAAAAACATGGAACATCCCTAGGAAAAAATACTGATTTGTGGAATTGAACCTCGGTGGCGGATAAAGACAAGAGTAGACAAATGTCTGTTAACCTACTGTATGTTAGTCAGCCAACATGTACTGTACTGTACAGTAGCAGCACCCGCCAAAGGGAAAATTGTCATTGATCATCTTGATTGCGTTCTTCAAAACATCTGATGACTGATTCGGCAAGTCAGGCAAACTGTAAAGAAGAAAGACATCTGTCGGCAATAAATCTGCTGATTCCAGATATCTCCTTTGTTTTTGTTTTTTTCTGTTGTCTGATAGTCAGAGGTTGTTTTGTCGCAAGTAAAAGGGTCAATTAAATCTTCTAGGAGAATAGTACAATATTACAATTGTACTATTAAGTATGTACTAATAATTATTAAATGTTTCACGAAGTGAATGAAACATGATGGAGTGTGTTCTTATGGGAAAAGAAGCCATGCAGCCTTCCCCTTTCACACCACATTTACAGTACATTTGGTAGATGCCTTTATCCAGAACGACTTTGATTTTTACTTTATTGTACATCTGAGCAGTTGAAGATTACGGGCCTTGCTCAAGTGCCCAATAGTGGCAAATCAGTAGTAGTGGGGTTTGAACCTGGGACCTTCTGAGCTACCCCTGACCACCTTTGATAATTGGCAATTTTTTTTTCTTTTTTGTTATTGATTGACGCTTTATGCTTTTAAACTGTGTCTAGTTAAATATATAATGCTGTGGAACATCTGCAAAACATGCTTCTGTCATCACTTACTGTACTTTATAACAGCTGTAAACAATCATTCATTAAGTAAACTTCTCCGTCCTGCAAAGTTTAGTGTGATGGAAAACAATTTCTCAGTTGTGTCTCTCCACCCCATCAATCAATAAAAAAGGCCACCATGACACCACCACCGACAAGATATTTTACTAATTAGTCATATTATACTTAACGTATTAAACAAATGTTGTTTGCTTGTTTACTATTAGAGATTGGCAGTTGATTATGTTTGACATGCTTTTACTAATTACTAATCTCGCAAAAGTGTCATCGCCTAGCTCACTGACTGTCTGATGTACATTCTACACTTTTCTTGTCAGTTATCATCTCATTAGCTAGTGCTAGATGTATGCATTCACTTCCCTGCCTTAAATTTTTTTTGTTGTTGTTTTATCACTCCAATGGAGAGGCACACATCAGCACGCTGTGACTCTAATGAGCTTTGCAGGGTAAAAAAAATGTTTAGTTTAAACTAATTAGTTGCATGTAATTGTGATCTCAGGCGGCATGGTGGTGTAGTGGTTAGCACTATCGCATTGCACCTCCAGAAATATAAAAGCATGTTTCTAGACTAAAATGTTATGGAGCAAGCACTTACAGATATGAGGGAGCTGCGCAACAGATGCAATGCTGTCAGTCAGAAAGTGGGTGGGGCAAAGCCAGCCACGCCCAGGATGTGATCCATGACAAGCTGACAAGATATGTTAAGATATCACTAACGTCTTTAGTATTATTTTATTTAAAAGCTTAAAATATGATGTATGGCTCTGATTCTCCAAGCTGGCTTGTAATCTGTTCTCTATAGCGGACTAGCGCAGGCTTCAGTGCTAATATAAAAATCCATTATTACGAGGAGCGCAAACTCACGGGATAGTTACAAACACGGTAGCGGCTACAGCAAGCTGATTTTCTGCACGGCTCACTTCTGCATCATGCTGCTGTTTAGGGTGAAAATGCTGACAATTGCAGCAAAACAAAGCTTATATATTCCTAAAGTGATATTAAATGTAAAGTAAACTTAAATGTTTCATCATCAGAGCAATTTGTGAAAATCATGAAAAAGATATGGGCACATGTCTGGTTACTAATAATCCATGAGATAGATTTGTGTGTGTGTGTGTGTGTGTGTGTGTGTGTGTGTGTGTGTGTGTGTGTGTGTGTTTAATGTGTATGCTTACTTTTTTTAGAAAACAAAACTCATGCTCACTTCATTGTGAAAAAAAAATACTAAAAATGATTTGCGTGAGAGTTTTATAAGCCATGGTTAGTTCTCATAAACTTTTATTGCCAATTCATTCCCCTAACAAATATCCACAGCCCTGCGCTGTAGTGTGATAGAATTCTCCGTTTAACAACTGGAAACAGTGTGTAGATATTGTGATTGACTGAACACTGTGATACTCAGTCGTGCCGCATCTTAAATCTGTCCTTGTTATACACTGTAGAAGAAACAGAACAAGTCTTTATTTGTCACATGGACATTACAGCAAAATGGCAGTAAAATTCCCAGCCTGTTATGGAGTTTGGGTCAGAGCACAGGGTCAGCTATGATACAGCGCCCCCTGGAGCAGATAGAGTTAAAGGCAGGTTGGCGGTGCTGGAGGTTGAACTGCCGACCTTCTGTTGAGTAACCGAGAAACTTAACTATATTATAACGTAAGCAAAAGTTAGTAATTTAGAGCCTGTATAAAGTGTGCAAAACCTCCAGTTAGTCAACAAAACCAAAGTGTAAGTGCTTGCTGTTTATATTGTACAAATACTCTTTGATTTGCAATGTGGTTACTGGGATCTATGGCTTGCTGTTGCCACCTAGCATCATGAGAGAGTATCATACAACCTATCACAAGCCTGGGCAAAGATCAACATTCAAAATTTCTACTAAATCCATATCGCTTTGGCACAATCGTAAAATCAGAAGAATAAAAAATCACAAGTCAAACCATCTTCAGTCAGGGATGGATGTGTGTAAGTCGGTCGACCCTACGCCCTTATGTTCTCAGGACCTTATGTTTTCAGGGAGCCGAAACTTTTCTTAGTAAATTAGGTCGCCAGGCTTATAAATTATATTGTTCTAAGTTGCCATAGTAATATGTTTCCAGTGATCTATGATTTTAGGTTCACATATGACAGAATCTTGACAGAATGCTCCTTTTTTTTTTTTTTTTTTTACAGATTAGGTGCTCAGTGCTAATGAGTGAGGGGTCTGGAAACAGTGTTCTCTTGCTTTTATGGGTTTGGTGTTTCCAGCTTCCTATGTTTCCAGGCCCCAGTTCTCAGTATTCCGCGTTGCATGATCCAGTTGTTTATGGGAAACTGATATTCCTAAGGTTCCAAGTGACCCATCATTCCATGTTTTTGTGTTACCAGGGCTCTGATTCATGGCTTCCATGTTTCTCAAGTTTCTAGAATCCTATGTAACTGGGTTCTATGTTTCTGCTGTTTTTAGGGTACCATGCTTCACATGTTCTTTGGTCATAAGGTTCTGGGTTTCCAAGATCCTGTTTTTCCAGGCCTATGTTTCAAAACCTAATATTCAGGGGTCCTATTTTCCAAGGGTGGTGTATTAAGGGGACCATGTTTAAATAGTCCTCCATATTCAACTTTAGGTGTTTTTAGGGTCCTATGTTTCCAGTGTCCTATTTGTCCAAAGTCTTGTGTTTCCAAGGTTCTTTATTTTAAGGGTTATATGTTTATGGTCTTGTGCCTTCAAGGTCCTGTGTTTTCAGGATCCTATGTTTCTACAATCTTATGTTTCCAGGTTCCTATGTTTCTAAAGTCTTTTGTTTTCAGGCTCATCAAGCATGTTCTCAAGAGCCTTTGTTTCCAAGGTGCTGTGTTTCTAGAGGCCCACATTTTTAATGTCTGATCATTCTAGCTTCATATATTTCCAAGGTCTTATGATTCCAGGGTCTGCTGTATATACAGTTAAACATATATGAACATGTTTGTGTTCACAAAAATTCTCACATTGTGTTTATTTGTAGTTCTTCATGTTCATTTGTAGTTTCTCCAGGTCTTTAAAAGGCAGACTTTGTCGTTCATTTTCACAAATCCTGCAGAAGACATTATGGAACTCTTTGAAATTAACTCATATCCTAAAGATAACATTGTCAAAC
>JAOTRS010009660.1:0-11316 GCA_028565755.1 Dinotopterus cunningtoni | reverse complement strand
TTTGATACAAAAAAAGAAAAGTCAAATGTAACCTGATTGAGCCATCTCTACCAATCGGTTAAGCTTGTTTAGCTATGCTAACAAATCCACTGTGATGCCATCCATGTAAATAGTATGCATTTTATTTTTGCATTTAACTCCTTCACAGCATTAAGCAAGAAGAAATGTAAAGCTTATGCTTAAACACATTTGTGCTGCAATTCCACGTAAAAAGATACTTTTTTTTTTCTGTTTTCTTTTTTTGTAATCTCAAAAATTTGGAATTATCTTTGTGACACAATATTGCAGCTCAAACAAATCAATGAAAGTACTTTAAAAAAAATTATGTAGAGATTTCCTTTATAGAATTTAAATCGATGTAAATCAATAAGTATAATTTTTTTTTTTTCCATAAAGCTCTGGCTTGTTTTTAAATCATTGTTGTGGATTTAAATTAATAAGCAATCTCAGTCATCCTGGATGTTAATTATTTATTTAGTTTATTAATTGTTGATTGTTGATGTGAATTTCTGTGGGCTTTTTAAAAACAACGTGGGAAAGATGATACAAGTGGATGACAAATCTGATGCAGCATGTTCTAGAGGCTGAAATCTTATATTTATATATTTTTTATTATATTTTATAAAACCATAAAAGTAATAAAATGTATCTTAACCAGAGAAGTTACATATTATTTTATATAATATTTTAATAACATTATCAATAATAATATTATTATATAAATAATTGTATATATTTTATTTGATATCCAAATCAATAATTGTGTTAGAAAAAAAAAACTGTTTCCCTAATTTCATATTTTTGTTGTAAAATCAAAAGTGAGTGACACGAGTTTCTTTCCAAAATACATTCGCTTTGTATTTTAAAGTGCAAATTTTAATGCGACTCAAAGATAACCAAAGTAAATACAAAATGCATTTTTCAAAATGATGATTTTCTTTATTAAGGGAAAAAGCTGGTCCTATGTGAAAAAGTAATTACCCCCTAAACCTAAAAACTGGTTGGGTCACCCTTGGCGGCACCAACTGCAATCAAGCGTTTGCGAAAAATAACAATGAGTCTATCACATCGCTGTGGAGGAATTTTAGCTCATTCTTCTTTGCAAAATTGTTTGAATTCAGACACACTAGAGGATAATAGTGAAAAGGTTTGCAAATATGCACAAAGAAACAAACAGAATGAGGGCAAATACTTTTTCACGGCACTGTAACAGGGCATTGAGCTAATTATAACATGTCAATCACAGATCCATGAATTATTTACTGTTGCAACTGAAACCTTTTAATTTTAGACTTTGTTAAATAGCAAAAATTGGTTGATGAAGAACAAACAAACATGAAAATTACCATTGTCACTAATAACCTCGTATTTGTTCAAAATGTGGGCGGAGCCAGAAGAGCTGGTGGGTCGTCCTACCCATCGGTCTCTCCTACCTGCACATACCAAAAATATGCTTTAGTGCCTCGCCCATAAAGACATGCATGACTTGTGGACTCATGTTTAGTATTTAAAGTCTTTTGTTTTTAAAAGTTTGTGTGATATTGACTGATATCATTGAATCAGTGTGTCAGAACAAGCTACTGGTATTGAAGAGATAGATATTATATTCTGAAAACATTAAAAACAACATCACAAAAAGCTAGCATTTTTATTGTCAGTGTTCCCTCTGATAAAACTCTAATATATATTTTTTTACAGTGATGTGACTGTTCAAAACTATCGAAGGGAGAAATTGAGAAAGTAGCACACCTTGATATAACTATCATTTTTTGCTACTGGTAGGAAATTCTGGCAGGGTAGGAGAAAGTGCTAAAACACTGGTCTTGTCTGAGACTGTGGACTTTGCTGTACATGTCTGCTCGTGTTTGACAATTCAGTTTCTTTTAACTGAGAATTTCTGATAAATCATCAAGTATTTCAACATCCAGCTGTTGTTGTAAATTTAATATAATATTGAAGTTTCATCATGGTTTTCACAATAGGAGACTCCAAAGAACTGTTGCTTAACTAGCGATTAGCAAGTGATTATGTGATATTAGCAAGAATGTACTAATGACTAAGTAGATAAGCAGCAGTTATTGAGAAGTCACTGTTGCGAACAGCATTTAATACAGTATTTATGTAACTCATATGAAATGTAAATGCCATGCAGGTAAAGTGTTGCCTTAAATAATGGGGAATAAATAGGATTCCTATTAGATATTAAATACTGTCATATGTCATGTGAGCTATCAATTAATTCAGAAAGTGTTTTAAAAACATTTGTGAACTACACCGACATGATGACAGAATGTCAAAACACGAGTCTCCACATGCACTGCTGTTTGTCCATGTTTTAACGAGATAATTGTGGTTAATGAAATAATCATGGTTAATTAGATAATTGTACTTAATTAGATTAATGTGGGTTGTAAAAACAAGGCGAGCGCATAAAAGTGACACTAATGAGTTTTGATGTTTACAGAGTTTTAACTGCTGCAGTAAGGCTGACGTGTTGTATTCTGTTGTGAACTCTCTGAAGACCGCTGTGACATCTCATGACCTTACCTTTCTCTGCTACATGAGTATTGACTTTGTGTAAAAAGGAATACAAGAAAGAGATTACATTATATTTAGAAACAATCTAAAAAGCAATATTGTCTGTACAGCGTCTGACCGGACGTGGAAGTCTGAGTGTTTTGTTTTGTGGGTTTTTTATGATTTATTTATATTTTTTGCCATCTGTGACCTACATAATATGAGAAACAGCTCATTGGGTCAAACTACAGGATATTTTCCTTGAATTCAATCGTGATTGATCAAATCGCAGATACTTAACGGAACAACCTAAAGTCTTACATTTTCCTTTTTCATCATTACATGGATCTGACAACTGTGATAAAATGTTGTATATTGTCAGGATGTAAGAGATTCTATGAATGTTGAGGATTTTAAAGAGGTTAGAATATCACCCAATACTAAGTATTTTCATGATCTCAATCACCAGTTGATAAGTGAAAGAAAAAAGAGAAAGAAAGAAAAAAAGAGCCTGTGGCGTCACACCTCCAGAGTCCGGGTTTGATTTCTGCCATGTGTGCATGGTTCTCTCGGAATTGGCATTCCCAAATATCCTGTAGCTTGTGTGTGTGTGTGTGTGTGTGTGTGTGTGTGTGTGTGTGTGTGTGTGTGTGTGTGTGTGTGTGTGCCCTGTGATGGATTGGTACCCTGTCCGGGGTGTACCCCGCCTTGTGCCCTAAGCCTCCTGGGATAGACTCCAGGCCCCTCGTGACCCTGAACATGAGGATAAAGTGGTATAGACGATGGCGTCGATAGTGTGTGTGGTACTGACTCTTATGTGATGTTAATTATATGTCCAATCCATCACAGCGCACATACACACACACTATGGGCAATTTGGGAACGCCAGTTACTTTACTCTGCCTGTCTTCAGACTGTGAGAGTAAACCCACCAAGCAGGAGGACAACGTGCAAACACCACACAGACCCAGGACACGGATCGAACTCTCGAGGTGTGAGGCCACAGTGCTAACCGTATATAGCTAGAATAACATGAATGACTTAAACTGGACTGAAACTTAACTATTGCTTTTTTTTTTTTGCTTTATAAAATAAGACTCAAATTTGCTGTAGACTTTCTAAACCCGAGTGAAACAAAGAGCCCTTTTTCCAAATGTCTCTGTTGCACAAAAGTTCATTAAAGTTCATTAAAGCCACCAGTGCAAATCTGATTGTACTAAATAATAATTTTCTCAGGAATGGGCACAGAACCCATCTACACAGAGGACCACCAGAGCAGCCGGCAGCATGTGTGTGTGTGTGTGTGTGTGTGTGTGTGTGTGTGTGTGTGTGTGTGTGTGTGTGTGTGTGTGTGCACCTGGATATAGTGGTGTAATGTGTCATTGTTCTGTCATTGTTACTACCGGTGGCATGGTGGTGTAGTGATTAGCAATGTCGTCTCACACCTCCGGGGTTGAGGGTTTGATTCCCGCCTCGAGATCTGTGTTCATGGAGTTTGCGTGTTCTCCCCATGCATAATAAGTTTCCTCTGGGTACTCTGGTTTCCTCCCACAGTCTAAAGAAATGCTGGTTAGTCTAATTGCTCTTCTTAAATTGCCCCATAGTATGCCCCATATGTGCCCTAACCCTAACCTCATGCCCTAAGTCTCCTGAGATAGCCCCCTCTCCCTAACCCTAACCCTAACCCCCCGCAACACCTGTCCTCAGGATAAAGCGATATAGATGATGACTTTGATTTCCTCATACTCAAGAAGAATTAACCAAGCATTACATGTCTGTCCAATTAGAGTTCTGTTTTGAATGACGTAACCTAAACAGCCTCCACTGAACTGCGTGCGTTTGAGGTAAAGAGAACATGTGATATTTTGGTTGAGGTGCTTCCAGCAGATGGCAACTTCTGAGTCATTCCACCAGTACTTTAGAAGATTGTTTCTGCTGATTCTCTTTTACAGTGTATGAGCTGTATTTGATTACTTAATTGCAAAAACGCCTCATTAGAGTGCGTATCCAAAGCGGCTAGTCAACTGGCCAGATCACAAACCATTAGCATCACGCATTCGCTCCGGGCACGGCTGATGAGGTCAAGAGTGCGTTGCGTAACAGGTGGTTAAAGCCGGAAAGCGGAATGATTCCGCTAAGGAGACGTGTGTACTGGCTCGGCCAGAGCGTGTGTTTTTCTGTCTCACTGCATCATTCACTGTCTCACACGCAGGCACGCTAATCGTGATGGGCAGTAAATATACGTTACACACAGGGAAAGTTTCTTCACAAATTACAAACAGCGTCTCTGCACCAAGTTTCCAGTGTCTTGCCAAAGTTCCAAAGCGCTACGTGCACGGGCGCATGTTTTTACACACACACACAGCCCCTTCTTCAGCTCTCACCGTCTACACATTACAGAGCAGAGAGAAGCAAGAACTGAGCATTTACATGGCATCTGAGCAGAAAATTAACTGAGCTGTAATATATCACTCCAGTCGGGTCTGGGTCCGGCTACACCTAAAACGAATCCGGTCCGAGGTCCGAGTGTCACAGAGACATGAACCACATCCCGGAGGTCACAGGGGCACCCTCGACTAACGGCCTGGACTAACGGCCACAGTGCAGGGCAGCTCACACTCAACACGGCATGAAAAAAAACTCTTACCCACAATGCACTACTCAATATGGTGTCACTTGAGCTTTACAAACAACCAAGCAAGCAAACAAATAAAAGTAAACAAACAAACAAGAAAAACAAAACACTTTTTTGTTTTTTTTTAACATCTAATAAGAGGCTAAACTAAGCAAACAACTAACTAAACTTGAAATGCTAAAAAACATTTTATTTATTATACAACTTAAAATAATTTGTTTACTACAGAAAGGGATTAACAGAAAATTTATTTAAACAAAACACACAAAGATAAAGAGGTCGTTTCTTCCTCAACTGTGTAATGAAAAGTAATTAGAACATACAAACAATGAAACAAACAAACAAAAAAAATCTTTTTTCTTTGTTTTTCTTTTACAGAATGAAACTAAAAAGTGACATTGTTCTTTCTTCCCTTCTTTCTTTCACATAATGGAAAGAAAGGTGTACAACAAACAACTAAAACATGTGACACTGTTCTTTTTTTCTTTCTTTCTTTCCTGCTTTCTTTTTCGTTTTGGTTCTTTCTTTTTTCTAACAGGAACTAACAAACAAACAAATGAAAAAAAAACGTATAACAAAAATGATGCTTGTTTTCATTATAACAAAATAAACAATGGATCAAGCATCTAAATCACTCACTCACTCATCGTCATTACCGCTTAATCCTGTATTTAGGGATGCAGGGGTCTGGATCCTATCCCAGGAGACTTATGGCACAAGGTGGGGTACACCCTGGACAGGGTGCCAATCCATCACAGGACTCACACACTACGGGCAATTGGAGAACACCAATTAACCTAACCTACATTTCTTTGGACTGTGAGAGAAAACCCACTAAGCATGGGGAGAACATACAAACTCCATGCACACAGAGACGGGAATCGAACCCAGACCCTGGAGGTGCAAGGCAACAGCGCTAACCACTACACCACCGTGCCACCCAAACATTTAAATATTTTTTTGATTGTCTGTCTTCTTTTTTTCCTTTTCCAACCTTAATGTGAAGTAACTTACAAAAACAAACGCAGATACAAAAACGAACCCTACAAATGAAACAGAAAACTAAAAAAAAAAAAAAACTTACTCACAAGAGTCTTTCTTTCTTACTCATAATGGAAAGAAACATGAACAAACGGATGAAAAACAAAACAACAAACATGAAACTTATAAAACATAATGTTTGTTTTTATTATAACAAAATAGACAATGGATCAAACAACCAAATAAAAAAAATAATAATAATTGCCTGTCTTTTTTTTCTTTTGTAACCGTAATGAAAAGTAAAAAAAACATACAAAAACAATTTATTTTTATTCATTCTTTTACTTTATTTATTTGAAAAATTTCTTTCTTATAATAGTAAGTCATCTGTACAAACCGGCATACACACGCATAAACATACACACTCACACATTCCTTGAACTTGAACAATCTTTCTATATTTGTATTAGGTCGACTGTGTTCTTGTGATACGAGCTACAAATGTGAAACATTTCACCTGCCCTTGAGTGGGTGAGGCTGTCAGAGGAAGCGCCGGCCTGCAGAGAGTTATTATTCTACCTCATTTAACTCACCTGATTGAGTTCGTTAGCTAATTGGCCGTGACCTCATGAGCCGAGCATGTTCTGTTAGGAAAGGGAAAACAAAGATCTCACTACAGCTGCGGCTCGACTCAGACCATGTCTGACACTCCTGCTTTAGCGCCAGCGCTAATTTACACTCACATCTGCGCGCACGGGAAGCGACATCAATGAATCCTGATTGCATTTCACTGCGATGAAGATGAAATATATCTGTCAGCTCCAGAACGGCTGGAAGTCCTCGACTTCATCTGGGTGGGAAATGCTGTTTAATCCAACACAAAAAAAAAATAATAATTTATGCATGTGTTTGTGGACTGCTGTAATAGACTATAAGTAGTAAATAATTTTTTTAAAAATATATATGTTATTTATTAATTATGTAGTGCTATGAAATAAAAGACATGATCCAACAATAAAGACGAGTATGAGACAGTGTCAGTCTATCACAGGGAACACACACACCAATGGGAACTCTCTAATTAGCCATGTTTTTGGAAGGAAACCAAAGTACCCAGGAAACCCATTAAGCACAGAGAACATACACATCACCCAAGCTGGGCCAAAGTGCTAACTAGTGGTGGATCATTCATGAACGATTCGTGACTCAGAAGAACCAGTAGTCTCGGAGAGTGATTTGTTCATTTTCTATTGGGCGCGCATGCTCAAATCATCACAAAACCTCCATAGGTTATGTACAGGAAACAGAAATGAGTAAGTTACCTTTGAGTCTTTTGTCCGAATTGTTCGTTCTTTTGTCACGTGACTCCCATAGACTCTATGCAGTGCAGCACACAGGAAACAGAAATGAGCAATTATTCTCAGAGTCTTCTAGTCCGAGTCGTTCGTTCTTTTGTCACGTGACTCCCATAGACGCTCTGCAGTGCAGTAGATTCAAAAGAATGGACGACTCGGACCAGAAGATATAAGAGGTGTACATCCAGGGTGTACTCCGCCTAGTGCCCTAAGTCTCCTGGGATAGGCTCCAACCTAACCAGGTCTAAGTGTTCCCTTTTTTTTTTCAATATACACACACAAGGGCTGTACCGAAAGCAAACTGACACAGATTGTCCAAATTGCACAAGTTGGTAGAAGTAACTTTTCCTCTATACAAAAGGTGCTCAACATAGTCTCCATGCATTTGCGGCCTCATTGAACCAGGCTCTTGCACCCCCTTTGAAAAGCCCCTTTGTCTCATTTGTCTCCCGCTGTGTGATCTGTCTTCAGTGCCTGTTTGCCCCTTCTTTAAACTTCTTCGTTCATCCATGCTCATTGCTTTTGTCAATGGTCTTGTCTCTGTAAACGTTATGTACTGCAGTGGGAGACCATCGACTGTGACTAATTGTATTTCCAAGATGATTCGAGAATCGGGTTGAACGACGGCGCAAACGGCAGAGATAAATCTATAGCTTAGTGCAATATGTGTAGCCACAGGATATGAAGAAAAGTATTAAAAGCACAGAAGGCGGCTGTACCAAGTAATGTTTTATAGGTTGTCCATACGTACACTTTATAGATATTTCAAATGTGTAATAAATACATAAATGTGATTGATATATAGCACAGGGGCAGCACAGAGTCCTTGGTGGCAGTAAAGTGCTAATAGTGTTTTTAGAAATATATCGACATGTCCATAAGTGACAGCAACATGTGTAGAGGTTGTCCTTGAGCTGTCGGAAAGGTGAGCAGTGTGTGGGAGGTCGTAGTGGAGGCGTGAGTGAGAAATGACGAATGATTAAACCCAGTGGCCTGCAGATCAGCACCGGTCTTCAGGTTGCGGTTTGAATGGGTGATTCCAGTCATTTGTGAGCTCTCATATACATAGACATCATGTACAGTACCTTTTTAAGATCTTATACAAAGCCTGGGGGTTTGTCGCTGATAAAGGACAGTGACAGTTGTGCTTCCAGATGTTGGCGGAGAAAAACCACATTTTCTAATCCTCCACAAGACATGTAGTTTCAACACTGTCTTAGCGTGAAGGCAAAAGGTCAGGTCCCCCAATCAGTGGGGTGCACACTGAGGAACTTGACACTCCTAACTGTTTCCATAGCACCCCCACCAATGTATAAGGAAGCCTCCTGAAGTCCATGATCATCTCTTTAGTTTAGAGGTTGCTCCACTACGACAAAGCTCTGATCTCCTCTCTGTAGGCCCAAGAACAGGGAGAACAGGAGGGGACTGAGAACGAATCCCTGTGGCACTCTTGTTGCCAGAGATAGCGTGGGGGAGATCCCATTGGTCACCAATTTTCACACACACATGCATTTACACAGTTATTCACACACATTGCAGTTTAATTCATACACCCATTCACACATCTTGAAGTATAGATAGTTTATGTATTTAAGATACATCTTTAGAGGTTCTTGAAATGATAGAAAACCAGAAAACATAAAAGGAAAGCCCACATTGGTAGAACATGTGAAACATTCTAAGAAATGAATAAACAAACAAGCAAACAAAGAAACAAATAAATAAACAAATAAATTTTCAAAATTCACCTGCTTGAGAGTTAACATTCTTGACAATTTCTACATAAATGAGAAAAATTTTGGCAAGCTCCATACGGCAACACAAAACTTTATTTATTCTGCCCAAATCATTGTTTCAGAGAACAGCGTGAGAACAGATGGGTCGGAACAGACGCATCCGGACCCAGGAGGAGCCGAGCCCATAGAGAACCGGTCCCGGAGGAGCAGGACTGCAAGAACTTGTGTCCATGCTGAGGGATTTACACTCTGTGTCAAGCTCAAGACATGAGGACTTGTGTCCTGTGTGTGTGTGTGTGTGTGTGTGTGTGTGTGTGTGGTATGCATGACCAGGGTTCACAGCAGAAGAATACATAAAGAATACATAAGAATACACAAACAAACCCACAATGCATCATTTTTCTTTCAGCTGTTCCTGTTGTCGATTACTCCACCATCGAATATAACAAAGCAGAGCTAATATGAGAGAAAACACATCTTTATATTTTGCCCCACACTCCAGCTATATTATTCTCATCGTTCTCGCCATCCTCCCGAGCGAATGAATAAATCACCCTGTTTTGAACTCGTCCTGAATCTGAATAAGAAATCTCATAAGCAGGTCACTGACGTTGCAGAACGTCAGCGCCGCTCCTCCCCACAGCTCACAGAGGTCCTGTCGGGGGGCATTTCATTTAGAACCAGTGCTGTTCTTATCATCACATGGTATTGTAGCAGAGCCTCTATCTGTGAGTGTGTAGCTCCTCTATAAACCTGTCTGAAGATCTCATGGCAGATTACAGCTCGTTGTAATGCACCTTCCGTGGATTAATCTGAAAATTCATAAATGGAAATATTACAGACTGATGCTTTTTTTTTTGTGAGCTTGAAGACAGAGACAGAGCTGCTGTAATTTAGTCTGTCAAAATGACAAAAAAGGATGGAGGAAGATAAGAGAAATAACATAAAATGCAGAACATATATGCATACAAACATGCTTATTTATTTATTTATTTATGAAAATGATCTGTGGTTTTTGTGTAACAGCACTGGTTTTGAAAAACTTTGCTTTGAAGTACAACTTGAATGTGCCAAAATGTGCAATCCCTTGAATGACCACTAGGTTTCAAAAATGAGACAATCCCTATAGAGCCCCATGTTAAAATGTTCAGCTTCACCACAGAAGTAAACATGTTCTAATTCCCATTCATGACAAGAGGGGTGAATTCTTAGGCAACTCATCAGTAAAAATTAAATTTATAATAAGGGGCGTGACTGATTTGAGTGACAGCTGCTACTGTAATCGTTGTATAGTTTACCTTACTGTAAAAAAATGCAGTAGACGACACAGGGCGATTTGTAGGGTGACACAAAGAAACGTTAGCGTTTAAATTACTGTTAGCCACCTTAGCATTTTCGCTAATGATAAAGCTAAGCTAGCATCTCCAGAGATGCTCAATTGGGTTTAAGTCAGGCCTCAGGCTGGGCCATTCAAGAACAGTCACAGAGTTGAGGTAAAGCCACTCCTTTGTTATTTTAGCTGTGTGCTTAGAGTCATTGTCTTGTTGGAAGGTAAACCTTCCATTCATCTTTCCCTCGATTGCAACCAGTCGAAAAACACCCCCACAGGATGATGCTACCACCACCATACTTCACTGTTGGGACTGTATTGGACAGGTGATGAGCAGTGCCTGGTTTTCTCCACACATACCGCTTGGAATTAAGGCCAAAAAGTTCTATCTTGGTCTCATCAGACCAGAGAATCTTATTTCCCTTTAATGTGTCTTGCAGTGAGGAGAAGCTTCCATCCGCCCACTCTGCCATAAAGCCCTTACTGGTGGAGGGCTGCAGTGATCACAGTGCCACTGTGTGAGCCACAGTGATCTTTGGGTTTTTCTTTACCTCTCTCACCAAGGCTCTTCTCCCCCAATAGCTCAGTTTGGCCGGACGGACAGCTCTAAGAAGGATTATGGAGGTCACTGTGCTCTTAGGAACCTTAAGTGCAGCAAAAAAAAATTTTGTAACCTTGGCCAGAGCTGTGCTTTGCCACAATTCTGTCTCTGAGCTCTTCAGGCAGTTCCTTTGACCTCATGATTCTCATTTGCTCTGACAT
>JAOTRS010009627.1:0-11317 GCA_028565755.1 Dinotopterus cunningtoni | reverse complement strand
TCAGATCTTTGAGTTCATCTCATTAAAAATGGGAGCAAAAACAAAAGTGTTGCGTTTATATTTTTGTTCAGTATAATATTGTATATTACCTAACCTGCTTTCTTTTTCTTCTTCTTCTTTTATTTTTTCCTTACTTGCAGTGTGGAGCACATTGCCTGAACAGGTTTATGTCATCATCCTCATCTATGTTTAGTGTTACATTTTTGCAGTGCTATGCTAATACATAAATAGATAAATATGAAAGCCATTTGTAATACTTAAAGCTAGGATTTGCAGAACAGTTTTGCAGAGAATGCAAAAGAAGCATAAAAGTGCAAGTTGTGAAACTAGCACTTTTCCCACAGTATTAATCAACAAAGCACCAACCGAAAAAAAAAAATTTCTGCTTTTATAAAACTGAGATGGGGTGTTGATTAGTATGAAGCGTAGTGTTTTGATGTTTTATCATTTAAAATGACTTCTAGAGCTGGTCGTTTTAGCCCATAAAATCTACCACAATGAGGTACGACTTTGCAGCAATACGCTATATTTTTTGATTGGACATTTCTTAATTAGCACCCCATTAGCCTTTACAATATTAGTATTTGGAATGGCCTGTAATATGTAACTGAGCAGTTGTATTGTGGCGTGCATTCGGAATGATCTTTGCAGTTCCAGAGAGGTTTTGCGTTCTTTTTCTGACGGTGATTACGAAGAGTCAAAGCTGTTAAAATGAAGAAAAGGATAAATCACTTATTTGGTTGAATATGTTGCAAGGCACTATTGTTAATGTGATTCTCTCATAATCATGTAAAATGTGTGTCTGTTGAACATTTTGTTCGTTTAAAAGTGACGCTTGACTGACTGTGTGATTGTCCTCCATAGAGAGCTAATATACCTTATATTAATAAGGTAAACTTTTTGTAAGTCGCTCTGAATAAGAGCGTCTGCCAAATGGCTAAATGTAATAATATTGTAGAACAGCCAAACTTTTATTTTTTTTAAAGTAGCTGCACTGACTTTTACAAGTTTACATTATAACTACAATAAATAAAGTAGTATATTAAAATCATTTTCTTTTAATAACTATGCATATTTTTCTTGAACAATGTGATAATGGTTCTAATATGATTAGTACTGTAGAAAATAATGCTGTCTCTTTGTCTCAGGTGCATTCACTTCGTTTGTGGCAGGGTTTGTAAAGATCAAATGGAACGTCTGGTCAGAACTGGTAATTGGGGTGATTACTGCAGCCCAAGCTGGTTTGCTCCTTCTCATGGGCACCACCACCAACATCTGGGTGTGTTACATGGCCTATATCCTCTTCAGAGGCTTTTACCAATTCCTGGTTCCTATTGCAACGTGAGTACTGCAGGCTCTGAGTAATTACCTTCATTAGATAAGTACAGCAGTATGCAAAGGTCTTAGGCATCCTGTGTTTTTTTGTAATAAACTTTGTTATACATGCTTATTTTATGATTTCATTAAAAAGTCAGTACAAAAATCATTTCTAATTTTCAAACATTAATATCCCCCCCAAAAAATGTAACCGTAGCATATTATGTAAATGACCACTTCAGACATAAGTAAGAAAGAGAAAAAGAAAGCTTTTGCTTTTGCATATATGAAAAAAGAAGCATGTGCAACAAATTCCCCAAAGGACTGTGGCTGGTTCTGGTTCACATTTTTTTTGGCACAAATTACACCTGAGACTTTATATTTTAAGCATCACATCAATTGTTATTTGAATGTGCCCTTTGCAGATTTTTGCACAGTACTGTACAGACTGTATAAGGCAGCTAAGCTATCCAGGCAAAATATATATTTTAATTTACACCAATCTACAGTATACTGAGTATCCGTTGCTAATTGGTATAGATACAGTAAATCAGTTTTTTTTTGTAATGCAGTTATTGCTGCATTGTCTCCATGGCCACATCCTGTGTATGTTCTAGCCTTAACATAATGTTTTTGTAGGTGTGGGTATGAATCTGTACCTCTTGTAGTTAATCACATGCTGTGTACAGCTGCAAAACCCTCATCATTAGTAAGAGAAAAGTAAAATCCTGGTCAGCCATCTGATGGGTCAAGGAGCATGTATTCAAACAGAAAAGAAATAATAATTTGTATTTCTCTTCTCTTTTAAATAGTTTTCAGATTGCCTCTTCTCTCACTAAGGAGCTGTGTGCTCTAGTCTTTGGAATAAACACCTTCCTGGGAACGATCTTAAAGACTGTAATTACTGTCATTTTGGTAGATAAGAGAGGCCTGGGTCTGCCAGTACACTCACAGGTAAGTAAAATGTTTTCGTTGGTACAAGCAATATTAGTGTTTGTGCTTAATTGAAACAGAAATTCTGTTTATTAGTTATTGAAAGTCACATCACTAGATGTCTATTACTTGCATGTAAACCGATTAGCCATAGAACACCACATTAACACAATCATATTAATTATCAATAGTAATTTATACGAAACCCTCCCATTTTATCTGGGCTTGGGACCGGCACTTCATCTAGTGGCTGGTATGTACCAAAACTGGTCAATAATGAATCAGCAACAGGGACATGGGCTCCAGATTTAATAATGCACGTGTGGAGCACAGGCTAGCTTGTTTTGTCCAATATATGAGATTCTGTAGCACGGATAGCTGAAAATGTTAATGCTGGCCCTGATAGAAAGGTGTCTGAACACACAGTGCATATTCATCCCTGTCAACTCAATGTGCAGTAGAACCAAACCAGAGCAGCCTTGCAAACAAGGCAGAAGGTGTCCTCGCCTCATGAATTGCTCGGAGCACTTACTTGAGGAAGAGATGCACAGATGCACTTAGTGAAGAAAGTAAGCTGGCAGAGGCTGGGTGATGCTCTGGGCAATGTTCTGCTCGGGATATTGTGTCCTGTCTTTCACATGGATGTCACTTTGTCATGTACTGTCTACCTAAACATTGTTGGAGACCAAATACACCCCTTCATGGTGGCACGATTCTCTGATGGTAGTGACTACTTTCAGCAGGATAATACAAACAACTGGCTACAATGCGAAAACTGTTCAAGAATGGAAAAACAGAAATCCCCGAACACTTTTGTTTTCTGCCATTTCAAAGCTCTACATGCTACATTTGTTATTATGTAAGGCCCTTGATCAGGAAAGTAGAATAATAGAACCAGAATACACTATGATGGAGTTTAATGAAAGAAATTCACTGATGACTTGTATACTTGACCATTAAATTGTATGTCATATGTGGTTTTTTTTTTTTTTTTTTACAGTTTTTTGTGTACTTTTTTTATTTAACCCTGCTGACGGTGGTTTATTTGGGCTCTGCTGCATGGGTTATCACGCATCATTACCGCAGTCAGAGGCGAGAGCAGGTTCCAACAGAAGCAGCTACACCGATTGAGCTTAGCCCTATAGAAAATCATCCCACTGAAAAGATGCATTTCTCCAATGGATCAACAGTAAGGACGTGAAAATTCAGTAAATTCAGCACTGTTCATGGTGAGGTTCTCTCACTTAGAAATGTTTGGTTTATCATTGTAATCCTCTAAAGAGACTTGTGAATAACTGTGAATTATTGAAACATAACAGAGGAATGTCTTTATTTTAGTAACTGCAATGTGCAAGTTCATTTCATGAACAACCTTGGTGTGTGTATATGTGCGCACGCACTGCAGTTTATTTTACTTTCTAGAGGAACAAATTTTATTGTCCACAAGAAGATGCAACCTGAGGCTGAGAGAGGAAGTAAAAGTTTATTTTATTTTCAATATTATGCCTCTTAAAAATAAGAAATTAATTGCAGATAACACCATTTACATAGGAAACTTTGCTTACCCATGTAAAATTATAATAGGTGGAAATCATTCATACCTAGTACATGCCTTATAATGGGTGGAAATCGTTCATACAGCTATTATTTTAAAGGAAGTTAATGGTTCTCTTAATATGTCTTACAATGTCTCCTAAGGCATGTTTTTGTTCTCTCCCTGTCTTTTATAAGCATTTTAAAAATACACTTTAATTTTGTATCTACACTCACATATCATATTTTCATTTGCTGGATAATAATTTACTTTGTGAGTTTATTAAAACATAGAACATTGTTCAATGTAATACAGTGGTCTAGTTTATCTGTTGTTGTATTAGTGACATGTTTTCTGATGATTATTTTGCAGAATACATTGTATATTTGAGTTGCAATAGGAGAACAAGTTGGCAAGCTCAAATTATTTTATGCTTAAAATTTTAGTTTAATATACAAAAGTGCACACTGATGAGGGGATGATGTTTTTGAAATGGTTTAGTGCGGTTGTACCATTTTACTCTTTGTATCCGGTTTGATGCCCTGCAGAAATTTGCTAGACATCATTCTGTATCTTCTACAATTTAATAATATCTCAACTGCTCAATTTCTTATCCGTTGTGGAGGTATTCACAGGAAAAAATGTGAAAATTGTAGCCTTGTGCAAAAACTAATGGACCCGACAGTATATATAATTATGCGATAGATGTTTATTTTATTATTACTTAAATTCACTGATGTAAGCACTGATCTGATGCTGTGCATAATTTTTCAGTCACCCATTTCCATCTCAGTCTGACCTGAGTGCTATGATCAGGAAAAATTTATGAAGAGATGTTTTCTTTACTCGAGTTTGATTTAGGTGTTTGTTTTCCTGTCATTTTCTGTATATTACAGTTACATATTGAAGCAAATAATGGAGTTTAAAGTTGACAGTAAATATAAGTTTTCTAAGAGTATTTTTATTCAAGGAAACTGAATTTATTGTTTATTTGTCTTAATAGGCGATGTCTGTTTAAAGTTGAATTTAGAGATTGTAATTGGTATTAAAAAAATATAAAAGGTTATTTGCAAGGACTCAAAGAAAATAAACAATTATAACAATTATTTTGTTAGTTTACAATAACAACAGTATGGGTTATATGCCATCTTTTTCTGATTATAACTTCAAAGATTTGACATTAGACACTGAACATTTGTTGTAAAATCTTTCACTGAAAACCATTGTATTGTCAAGATTTGTAATAAATCTTTTGAAAAATTGATTTTTCAGCTAGAAAATGAACAGATGATTCTTGAGTGTGATCTGTGTTTGTGTGAGTGAGAGCGAGAGAGTGACAAACTAAACTAAACTTGACTGAATAGACCCCTGGAATGCTGCCAGTTTCCTTTTGTTTTTGTTTCTGTGGTTTGCCTTTTTCCCCCATGCAGAAAAGAGACAAAAAAAGTTCCCAGTCATCTCACTCTGAGCACACCATGTTCTAAAGCTGCATACTGCCACAGAGGCCAACCGAGTCATCCCCGCTTCAGAACCGGCTGAATACTGCTTGTGTGTTTATAAAATTCTATATGTTTAACTGAGAATTTCAGATCCAGTGCCTGGGAAGGCCGCTGAAAAGCACTGAACTCACTGTCATGTTCATGAGCCCAGTTTGTGACATCATGCATTATGCTGCTGGAAGCGGCCATTCGCTGAGTGGAACCCGATCTGCCCTTTTGCTTATGTAGCCCTTTTATCTCATGGTTAGATGGGTTCTGTATTCTTAGATACTTTTTTTCATACCCCATTAGTACACTGTCGCTGTTTGTCTAAAATTCAATTCACTGGATTTTTTTAGGCATAAAAATTACAGGAGATCAGAAGTTAGAGAAATACTCCATCAAAATGCTGATGGTTGTTGTAAATATTACCTGTAATGCTGGCCGGTCTATCCATTATCTTATGCATTTCACTGCTGCTACATAATTGACTGATTAGCTAATTGTAATACTATACAGAATTTATTAGGATTTCTGAAACATTAATAGCCTACCTGTTGAGTATAACACTAACAGCAAGGAATAAATGAATGAACAGATAATCTAATTTGGTTAATAGATTGTCCAGTTCACTATTAAAAGACCCAGTGGAATGAAATCCATGCAACCTTTTTAAGGTGTGTGGCTGAACAAGAGAAAAGCAACACAAATATCTGTAAAATCATATACAATGAAAGGTATTATGTTGTCATGCAGTGATGATCCCATAACACCTTAATGAAAAAGGCATGGAAATTTGTTGCTCAAAAATCTTATGAGCCCTGTGTTGCCCTCCCTCGTAGAATTTTCATGTTTAGTAGGATGCATATTTGTACACAGGAGATCCCGGAGAAAGTCCTGTAACCTTGTACATTTTTGGAGAAAATGTAATGTTTATTTAATAGTCCATGTTTTGTTATAAACATTTTGTTATAATCATTATTTTTCAATAAAGTTAGAAAAATGTTTAGTGCATGTGGTCAATTTCAGGTCTTACAAAAATAAAACCCAAATTTTTCAAAATTCAGAATTGTATCAGCAATTCAGATTTAGAAAAACAGAAATTGGCATTTGCCAAGAAAATGCAATCAGCACATCTCTAGTTTTCAATTTACATTTACTGATTGTTAGAATACTGTAATGTAATGCCTCTTGGCTGCTTCTCTGATTAATGCTCTTCTTGCCCGGCCTGTCAATTTAGGTGGACGGCCATGTCTTGGTAGGTTTGCAGTTGTGTCATACTCTTTTTATTTCCAGATGAAAGATTGAACAGGCAATATCAAATCA
Source organism: Dinotopterus cunningtoni (assembly GCA_028565755.1). Taxonomy (NCBI): domain Eukaryota; kingdom Metazoa; phylum Chordata; class Actinopteri; order Siluriformes; family Clariidae; genus Dinotopterus; species Dinotopterus cunningtoni. Next base: position 4,729 of record JAOTRS010009627.1, on the reverse strand, counting down.
ATCTCTCTTCTCTCATTCTCTATACTACCTAGCCATATAGTCTATTCGAGGGGACTCTGGGCACAAGGCGCGATACACCCTGGTGCCAGTCCATTGCAGGGGCACAAGCATAATTGTCACACTCAGGGTACTCAGGGAAATTTTAAAATGCTAATGATCCTAATTTGTATGTCTATGGACTGTGAGAGGAAACCAGAGTACCCGGAGGAAACTCACCAAAAACGGGGAGAACATGCAAACAACACAAACCCAAAGGTAGGACTCAAACCCTTGACTCTGGAGGAGCGAGGCTACATTGCTAAACACTACACCACCATGCCACCCAAAATCAAAACTGTCTTTACTTATTCAGACTATTAGAGATTTTTTTTTTTTTTTTATTAAAATGATGAATTAGTAAACATGTCTCACTGAAATATCTGGATATTTGGATGTAATGGCTGGATGAATTTAAATTTACTTGTATTGCTAGTTTTGTGGAAAAATATTTTGTTGTCTTGCACCTCCAGGGTCCGGGTTCGATTCCCGGCCAGCCTCGATTTCCGTCTCTGTGTGCATGGAGTTTGTATGTTCTCCCCGTGCTTGGTGGGTTTCCTCCCACAGTCCAAAGACATGTAAATTAGGCTAATTGGTGTTCCCAAATTACCATCAGGGTGCCATTTGGGATTCCACCTGTGAAAGGCAGCTGTGTAGCCAGCTCAGTTCTCAGGTCATCTTATGTGCACCAAGTCCCTGTGAAACCTTGAGAAGAACCAGACTTAAAAGGAAACCCATCCTCATTTAGGTGATACCAGATAACTTGACCATAAATTAATCCATTCTGTATCTACGTGCTACATAGTAAAATGTGTAAATGTTTAACAAGTAATACTTTTCAAGTAACAAAGTCCTTTTTGTGGAGCTTACCAACTATCAGCTGAGACTTAGATACAAAACTGTTCATAGCGATCATAGCAAAACTGTTTATACCAAATGCAGTCCAAAATAGTCTCATCTCACAAGTCAAATTCACATTTAAACAATTTTATTTCTGTAACATTGTTTTAAAAATATCTTCATGTTTAATTAAATGAGCAGTGAGATACGTCACTCATCTTCTTGTAGAATTTACAAGTTGGTCAGCATGTTTTGTATATTTGCCCACAGGCAAATGTTTATTCCATAAAATAAACTTGATATGGCAATAAAAATATCTTACTACATTTCCCAAATCTATATATAATGCTATAACAGATCTGGTAAATCTGTCGAATCATATTTATAATATATTTTTCAATATTTTTAATATTGATACTTTTAAAAGTTTTCAATTAATAGTTATGTAAAGGTATAATAATATGTGAAATTATGGGGAATTTACATCTCAAAACTAAAATAGGTTTTATAATGTTATCAACTAGTTATTTACCCTCTAGATGGTAGTCAAAGTCCACAGATCAATCGGTCTAACTCAGCATACTCGAACCTCTATTGCATTTACAGCTTTTGCTGGGCAAAACAAATCAACACACACACACCCATCTATTAATATTAACTAATTAATATTTAAATGTTAATAAATATTTATTTTGAGAAATGTAAACTTAGTATTTTTGGTGTGAAAGGTGAAATTTTGTTACTTTTAGTGGAAATTGTATAATTTAACTCATGTGAGATCATCAAAGGCACTTTGATCAGCATCAAACTGGAAAAGAAATCATGGAGTAGGAAAATTCTTTTTGCTTTTTTTTTATTAGGTTATGAAATTGGCATAGGTAATTATGGGGTCAACTTTAAGAGGTTACTGCATAAACAAATGCCCAAAAGCCTCAATGAAATGAAACAATCCTGTACTGAAGAATGGGCCAAAATTCCTTCGGAATGGTGTGAGAGACTGATAAAGTCATACTGGAAATGCAGTCTATCACCTTTTTCTTATACTGTAAATGCCTTTTCAGTTTATCATAAGTATGATGGTCCGCTAGAAGTTCATTGACTTTGCTGTGGTTATCTGCAGTATTCAAGATGATCCTTTATCTGCAAGCAGGATGGAGATTGTTTCATTTCTCTCATAAGCTTTCAGGGCCATTGGTTGACCATTGGCTAATGCTGCAGAGACTTTCAGTTGGAGTTGTTGGGCTTCTGCCACTGGTAGATTGTTGTTCCAGATAGAACAATAACAGATAGAACGGGTCTATGTGATGGGTCTGAATACTAATGTAAATGGCATATTTCAGTATTTTTTTCATAAACTAAGAAAAACACACCAAATACAGTACCTGTTTTTACTTTTTGTATAGAATAATGAGGAAAGAAAAGGAATTGAACCCAGGGAAACATAAAATGTGGAAAACTTTATAGGGACTGAAACCTTTATGTCCTACATTACAGGTCCACTGTACAAGCCGCTGGAGGCAGTGTTATGATCTGGGGTTTCCTTAGTTAGGTCTAGACTCAGCAATAGTATTGTCAATAACATGAATTTGCAATGCTACAAACCTTATTTGACTGAAACCCTGTGAAATCTTGTCGTCATCAGTTTGAGTCACACAACCCAAACCCACTCTCAATTCTCAATTGTTAACTTTGCCATGATACCTGCCTGATCATTGTTGAACAAGTCCTTCTTTTTAAATGACATTATAAAATCTTGTCAGTGAGCCTTTCTGTTTGTAACTGAGAAGTGGCTGAACAGTACAAGTGATCTGTGTACTTCTCACTACAGCTTCTTAAACTCTCTAAGGACTACTGGTCATGAAGTTGGCCACTGCCTATAAAAACAGTTTTAAATGCAGATCTTTACATTGACATTTACTCCTCCTTTGAGGTGCAACTCTTAAATAATAAAACTACCATATCTATCATATGTGCAGGAGTGTACAGGCCTCCTAAATCTAATGATAACTTCATTCAAGCTTTTTCTAATTTCATTCCATTCATGGCCTCCCAATCTGATAAACTGGTTCAGCTCCAACACATTAGAAGGGACATACATTATATCATCTAGTCATCTAGTCTCTCTGTTTTAAACCTATAAGTTATTTATATAAATGGTTCTGATCATTTTATGATTGTGTTCGACTCCATGCTGTCTCCTCTCCATCTCTACCCAATCCCATTGCCTTGTCCTATGCATAAATTCAGCCACAGCCAGTCACTTTTCTAACACCTTCACATTCATGAACCTACTTTGTATTCTAGACGCTCTTTCATCCTGCTTTAACCCTGAAGAGCTTATTACACTCTTCAGCTTTTCTTGCATAGACACACTGGACTATGTTGCCCGCCCAGTTAAGACTTAAAAAATCAAATACTGTTAGCTCCCCCTGCTGAATGATTCTATCCATGCAGCTAGACATGCTCATAGGATAGCAGAGAGTAAATGGAAAAAAGACAATCCTCAAGTCTCATAAGTCGTCAAGCCTTTTAAGAGATGTTTAAAACTATATCAAAGATCTAATAAGACAGCTAAGACGGCATATTATGCGGAATTAATTAAAAAAAAAAATGCTCACAGACCGAAAGCATTGTTCAATACCATTAATTCCTGTTGCTGCTTCTTTTCTGTCCCCGGCTCTTACTGCTGAAACTTGACAAGATAAGATCGCACATTCTTTAGACATGCAAAACAGGCTAATTAGTATTTCCAAACTCCCCATAGTGTGTGTATGTCTGTGACCCTTGGCACCATGTCCAGGGTGTACCCTGCTTTGTGCTCCGAGTCTCCTGGGATAGGGTCTAGGCTTCCTGTGACCCTGTACAGGATATGCGGTAGAGAATGAGTGAGTTAATGAGTGAGTGAGGTGGGGTATTTAGCAGTTATCTCCTCTCCTTGGCCCACCTGCAAATTATTTATTATTAATTACAGATTATTTGCATTCAAGTATGAAATTATTTTTTCATTTATCAGTTAGTTTGTCTAATTACTATTGAGCCTAACTCAGTTATGTACATCACGATCTTCCCACACCCATGTGAAGCAATTATTGTGCACTGCATTTCAGCCTTGAAAAAATATTCTTTAAAAACAAGTAATGCAAAGCTTTAAAAATAACAGAAGAGTCTAAGTTTCAGCCAAATTTTATTCAGCATTTAATAACCAGAATAAATAATATATATTTTTAAATACACTTTGGTTGATAGACTTTGAACCTGTAGTTTTCAATGAACTACTGTCTGATATCAATAATGCTCTTGTGGCTGAATGGACCAATCCCCACCGAAATGGTCCAAAATCTTAAAAGTGGAAATCCTTTCCATAACAGCAGAGGTTATTATAACAGCAATGTGGGGAAGAAATATGGAATAGGATATTAAGAGGACATAAGTGTAATTGGTCTGGTGTCCACATATACTGGCAATGGATATTTTTTCCAGCTGCTCTTGTCAAGGGTTCACCATCTGATTCACATTGATACAGGTTTTTTTTTTTTGCCAGATGCAACTCTCCCAATCAATCCAGGCTTGAGGCCGGAACTAAGGAATTCCTGTATCCAGTGGCTGGGTTTTGGGCATTAGTTGGGAATAGGACCCAGGCATTTTTGGCAACATAGCATATTTAAAAAAAAAAAAAAAAATCTAGTATTCCATTAAATAAAAACAATGATATTTTACATGTGATTTTTAATAAAAAATAAACATTTGTAAAAGTCACATTGTACCTAAAATATAATATAAAAGAATGTAATTCAGTCCTGTCTGTTTTTAGTAAACACATCGACAGCCACTAATTTGTGAAAAGGTTCTTTGC
>JAOTRS010009610.1:0-11317 GCA_028565755.1 Dinotopterus cunningtoni | reverse complement strand
CACAGTTATTTTATTCTTTCTTAGTTAAATTTACCTTCTATTTTCTTTTTCATATTTATTTCCTATTAATATTCTTTTATTTTAAGGTCACGGGCAGTCATCTAAGCACTTCACTGCATATCGTACTGTGTATGACTGTATGTATGTGACAAATAAAATTTGAATTTGAAATAAATGAACACCACTGTAGACAACAGAAAATCCACAGCATGCAGTGGAGAGTGTGAGGGGAAATCCATGACAGAACAGAAAAAAAAGAAGCCCCGGGTTACCAGGTGCCTTCAATGGGTTACCCTAGACATTCATTGGGAAATATTCATTATAAATAATACATTTATAGGAGCATAGGTCATCATGAAGCCAAGGTGAAGCGAGGTTTAATATAGAAGAGCTGGAAGTGGCGAACACTGTCAAGTTAGTTGGAGCCCAACCTCCATGGAAGCAGGTGGTGTAGTGACATCTTTCACTGAGCAGAAAGCCTGGATAGTCCTTGTGAGACAATCCTATTGTCATTTGGTTTCAGCTAAGTTTGGCTGAAGAGGCTGTCTGGTCAAGCTATTGCAGGAGCTTGAATGTGGAGGCTGCCTTGTTGGACTCCGGTAGAAAGAAGCTCAAGATCTGCTGACTGGTACTTATTTACTCTTATAGTACATGTCTGATACTATGGTACTTGCTTCTGCCCATTTGGTACATTAAAACATGTAATATAGTATGATACATGGTTCTGCCATATTTCATAATATGGTACTGTGGAAAACAAACCAGGATACTGCGAAATATACAGTATGTTAGATATGTTTACATACCACATTGATATGATTTATATAGTATGGTTCCAATAAATGCGTGAAAAATTAATTAAATACCATAGAGGTTGTTGAAACACTTAATAATGTATTACATTAAATAATATGGTACTGCCTGTAATATACCACACTAGTAATATGTACTAACAGCTCATCATCTGCTGACTAGGTTTGGCCAACATCCAGATTCTTATATCCCTAGGTTAATTGGCATGTACAAATTTCCCACTGTGTGTGAATAAGTATGTGTGTGTGTGTCTGTGCATGCTTGTGCCCTTTGATGCATTGGCACCCCATCCAGAGTGTACCTCATCTAGTTCCCTGAGTCCCCTGGGATAGGCTCCAGGCCTTGTTAGAGATAAGCAGTATAAAGAATAAGCAAGAGTTTTTGACCCATTTTTGTTCATCTTTTTTTACCTATTCACCCGTCACTCTGCTGTGCTGTTTATTAAGTGGATGAGGTCACTGTGTGTGTGCTCACACCAGTGTTTTTACGCCATTTAATGCATATGATGAAACTGTGTGATAAAAAAATGTGTATCTGGAGTCGTCTTAGAAAGAAAGGTTGAGACAGGCAGTATATGTGAGTTAAATATTATTTAGCACTCATTGTGAATTCAGTAGTTGGTTTTCAGCCAGAATCATTTAACAGGTGCGCGCGCACACACACTTAGGGTGCTGTGAGTATTTTTCCTGATTCTCTCTCTCTCTCTGCTAACACAAAAAAACACCAATAAATAACCTTGATAACAAGCCACAGGTGGAAAGCATTGCATGTTACTTGCAGGTGATGTTCGACCGTGCCCCTGCTGCCACAACAATATAAAATAAAATCTATATAATTTAAGACTTGAGCAACAATTTAGCCTAAAATACAAGAAGGTCTATAATGCCGTCAAAAACATACCGACAGCACCGGCCCAATTTAACTCCAGCATGTAGTCTAAAACGGAACTAAAGTCCATCACGTATACTGGATATTTACTGTGGTAAAAATACTGCACATTTATGCCGAATGCCTCAGAGATGTCAGAGAAAAACAAATATTAAAATTTTGACATTTGCCACCCCCATATACATGCAGGGAATTTGCTTAACCTAATTGGTGCACATTTGAATATCTCTGCTTCCAACTTGAAAAACATGGTGGAAAAACATGTCAAAATCCTATTTTCTCAGATTTGCATGTCCTTAAAAAGTATACTGCTGTAGTATAAGTTGCAAAAAATCCTGTCTATAAAAATTTAGAATGATAGAATTGTGAAAAAGGAACCGGTTCACACATTTTTATAATGGTACTGTATATTTAAACATTTTTAACCCTGATAGTTTGCTTTTTTACATGTAAACTGTTTACACATTTGCTCTAAAATCTACCGTATTGCTGTTTCTACTTGTACTACTGTATTATGAACTAGTGTCTGCTATTGACTGCAACTTCCTCCACCGAATCCCTACTTCTGTGGCTTAATTAACCATTTCTGATTATTGTAATGGTAAGTCATCAAAATGTTTTGGCTTCATGTTACAATGCTCACTGTATGCTGTAGTTACTAATAGACACACAGGTATCTCATGTATGGAAGATTATTATGGCATAATAATAATAATAATAATAATAATAATAATAATAATAATAATTTGAGTTCTGCCTTTTTTCTCAAAACTGAATATTTTCCCCCTTCAGCCTTCTGAGTTTATTAAGTCAGAATTTAGAGTTGCAATTTCTTTAAAAAAAAAAAAAAAGTCAGAATTCTAAGAAAAAAGTAAAAATTCTAAGTTTAATACTTTAAAAGTCTGATTTTAAAAGGCAGGATTTTTTGACAAAAACTTAATTTTTTTTTTTTTTTTTAGAGTCAGAAATCTGGGATTAAAGTCAGAATGCTGGATTAAAGTCCAAATTCTAAGGACAAAGTCAGAATTTTTGGAAAGAGTCAGAAATTCTAAGTTTAAAGTCAGAATTCTGATAAAAATGGAATTTTGATTAAATCTTGAATAAATTTTTTTGGATTAAATTTTGAAATCTGAGTTTAGAGTAAGAATTTTGGGATTAAAGGCAGAATTCTGAGACTGAAGTCAAAGATTTATTTATGGTGACCCTAATCCTCTCCATACTCATATAAAATCCAAATACTGAAATGGAAATATTGGAGACCAGACATAAATAGCTGTACAGGATGTAAATTCTTACGCACCACAAGTTTTTTATTTATTTTTTATTTTTATAACAAATAAATCTGTTAAAACTAAAGCTCCCTATTGTTTCCCCCAGCAGCATTTCTCATGCTGCTGCTGCTATCACAATAACCCTGGTCACATACAGCAGTAAAATTACCGCACTCCCACCCTGAAGAATGAAACTCCTTTGTAAAAATGGAGAATCTGGAGTGTAAGAGCGTGGAGTGTAAGAGCGTGTATCCAAGTTCTACAATTACTGAGGAGTATGAGAAGAGAAGAGAAGAAAAGGACCGGTCTCTGATGTGTGCCTGGACACCCCAGGCCAATAAATAATCATGGCTGAAAAAAAGCAAAGATGTAATGTACCAGGGTGCAAAGGTACAGCAAAAGCCATGTGCCAGGAAAAATGATGTCCGCCTCTGTTTCACATCCAGCAGCAACTGCTGCTGAGGGTTACATACAGAATAAGAAATCAGAGCATGCTTCAGCAAGAAAGAGAAACAACGACTCAATACCCCACACAAGCACATCCAGACACACAGAAACATACATTCTTGCACATATACACATGCACACAGGCTTAACATTAAACACACACACACACACACACACACACACACACACACAGACTAAATATTTATTTATCATTAAATATCAGTGTCAGGTAATGACCCATTAAAAAAAATTTCTCCTCCTCTCTTTGGTCTCAATTACAACAACCACAATTATTTTTTAAGGTAAAGTGCAGGTTAATTTGTTTTACTTTTACTTTCCAGTTTGTATGAATTATTTTTATATAAATATGCGTGGGTTGTGGAACGAATTATCATCAGTTTCCATTATTTCTTATGGAGAAATTCACTTGGATATACAAGTGCTTTGATATACAAGCATAAATCCAGAACTAATTATGCTCTAAATCCAAGGTTTAACTGTACATTTTACCGCTACCAGAATATGGGGATGGCGTTATAAGAATTTACCCTAATTTTTAAAGAATTAAATGACTTTTTGCTCTGCGCATGCATAGGTAGGTTACAGACATCAATCAGTACTGGTAGCATGGGGAATTCATAGCAGTGCTAGCAGTAGGTGCTAAAACAGCTAAAGTGATGCATCTGGCTTTCTTCCTCCCCCTGGACCTCAACAAATACAGCCAGCTAACATAATCACATCCGTTGTTTGAAATAAATAAGTGGTCACACGAATACTGTGTGTTTTATCCCAGATGCAAATTTGATCTGACTTAAAGAGATGAACAATGTTGTTTGTAATGTGAACATAATTAAATACATTGAACTAGATTTGGGTTAAAAACAGACACAACTGAACATCCATACAACAAAAAGGTCCCAGGTAGCAAATATAAAAAAAACACTAACTATAGTCCATAGCAGCTGTAGCTGCATGCCTCTAGAGGGCAACCCTGGCATTCATTTAATCATCGTCTATACCACTTTATCCTGTATACAGGGTCACAGGGAGCCTATCCCGGAGACCTCAGGGATCCCTGGAAAGGCTGCCAATACATCGCAGGGCACACACACACACACACACACACACACACACACACACACACACACACACACACACACACAGACTATGGTCAATTTGGAAATGCCAAAATGATTAACCTAATCTGCAACCTAATCTTTGGACTGTAGGAGGAAACCGGAGTACCTGGGGGAAACCCACCAAGCATGAAAAGACCATGCAAACTCCATGCACACAGACCTGAGGCAGAAATCGAACCTGGAACCTGGAGGTGTCAGGCCACAGTGCTAACCTCTAAGCTACCGTGCTGCAAACACTGACATTAGCAATAAACTTTTTTTCCATGTGCCTTTGGGGGCTTCATAATTTAGGGGCTACATAACAATCGGCTTATTTAATGTGGTGTTTTTTTTTATTATGGTGCTTCTTTGTTGCATCTCTAGCACCTATATATACACACATAATATCTGCATGCCTAATGTGAGCTATATTTTACATTAATGAACTGGGGTGGTGTGTCACATTTTTTTAAATTTTTATTATGAATCATGGTAGCACCAATTCTACTGTACTAGTGTGGAGAACTTTGTGGAGCTCCTATACTAAATATATGAAGGTTTGCAAATTAAGTAATTTAATTCTAATCTAAATCTTTCCACACAGTTCAAATATATCTCTGCTTTAATGTGTGCTTTCATTAACAAAGCAATTTGATTCTTACTAGGGATTGCATTAAATGTCCAGAAACCACAGGCAGTTCTAAACTTACAAACTTGCATTCCTCACTCTAAAAGCTTCATAACTATGCCTTTAACTTTTCTGCATTTTGTAATGGCCCACTTTGTGCCATAAATCCAGATGTAATATCCCTTGATATTGGCGTTTAAGAGAAAAGCAATACAACTGCAAAATTCACTCACTCAATCTATATACCACTTATCCTGCACAGGTTCATGGGAGACTTGGAGCCTTTTTTAGAGGAATCTGGACACTAGGCAAGGTACACCCTGGGCAGGGGGCCAGTCCATCCCAGGGCACACACGCACGCACGCACGCACGCACGCACTCACTCACTCACTCACTCACTCGAAAACACTTCCAGAGCATCACAAATAAACACCAGTTACACAATAATCAGGCCAACTCACCATTTTTAGAAGTTGCTAAACTCAAATGATTTAAATCTATTATCTTACTTGTATTATCTAAAGAGGAAGCAAAATAAGGGTTGGCATTTTATCACACAATCAGTACACACTGCATGCAGAATTATGCCAGTCATTGTGTTTACTCAAGGCGTAAAAACGAATAATTTACATGGCCAAATAAGTTACATCACTAACGTACCAATATATTTATACCTGGCATAACACACATTCTACTAACTGTAATTTCCAGAATTGTCCTGTCTGTGCACTATAGGGCGAAACATTTGTGGACATTTATTGGTTCATATTGAATATCCTATTCTGGATTTCATCGTCTTTTGCTGTTATAATAAACTCCCCTTTTTATGGCTGTGGGTATTTGAGATCATTGAGCCATAAGAGCATTAGTGATGTCAGGGACTGATGTTGGGTGAGGATGCCTGTGGTGCAGTCAGCACTCCAGTTCATCCCAAATATGTTCAGTGGGTTTGAGGTCAGTGATCTGTGCAGAAAACTCAAAGGCTTCCACTTTAACCATTGCAAACCATGTGTTCATAGAGCTTGCTTTGTGCACTGGGGCATCATGATGCTGGAACAGGTTCAGGACTCTTAGTTACAGTGAAAATCTTCACTGCCTTTTGTGCGTAACTAAAACCTGCAAAGGCAGAGGTAATAATAAGAAACATACAACAAGAAGCTTTTGTTCTGGTCTTAAAACAGCAGCGACACAAACAGCACAACTTCTTTTCAAAACCAAAAATGTTCTTTTGTAATTCAATTGAAAAAATGAAACTCATATTCTAGGTTCACTACATGTGTGAAATATTGTTTGTTTTAATATTAGAATATTTCATTTTGAGTTTGAGTTAATTACTGTTCATACAATATAAATACCATGTTTATTACATGCATAGGGAAGACTGCTGAGTCCAGAAGATGATTGTTGACTTCCTCCACACAGAAGGTAGGTGACAGAAGGTGAAAGCAAAGCCAATTCAGGAACTTTACATAGCTTTACAAATAACTGAGTGAGGGTGGAGTCAGAGCATCAAAAGCCACCATGCACAGATGTCATCAGGAAATGGGCTACAACTGTTGCATTCCTGGTATCAGGAAATTCCTGAACCAGAGACAACATCAGATGCAAGTCAATGTCCCAAAGTCTGGAGGAAGAGTGCAAAAGCACAGAATCCAAGTTGCTTAAAATTCAGTTTGAAGTTTTCATGGTCGGTGATGAATGGGTGAGCTACATTCATATCTAAAATTTAGTGCAACCTATACATATAAGAACATGTAACTTTTTCCACCATATCATTATTTATTTAACAAACATGAAGCCAAAAAAAAGTGTGAGCAATACTAAGTAACCCCATAATTCAATAGCTTGATGATCTACCTTTAGCAGCAATAACTTAAAGTAATTGTTTCCTGTATGACTATCAGTCTCTCACATCACGGTGGAAGAATTTTGATCTGTTCTTTACAACATTGCTCGAGTTCATAGTGGTCATCATTTCAACTGGGTTGAGGTCTGAACTAGGCCATTTGAAAATTTTTATTATTTTATTTTTTAGCCATTCTGATGTACTGGTGTGCTTCAGATCACTGTCCTGTTGCATGACCCAATTTTAACCAAAGTTTAGCTGTCTGATGGAGATGGCCTCACATTTCTCTCTAGAAAAGTCTAGTATACAGAGTTCACAGTTGACTAAAAGACTGCAAGGTGCCCAGAGGTGTTTCTACTGAAATGCTGTTTGATTTTACCCAAACATGGTGGTGGGAATTAAGGTCAAACAACTCCAATTTGATATCATTTGTCCATAGGACATTGTTCCAGAAGTCTTGTGCCTTCATTAGATGCAGTTTTGTGAAATTCACTTGTGCTTCTGTGTTCATTTTAGACAGAAGAGGTTTCTCTTGGCACCCTTCCAAACAAACAGTACTTGTTCAATCTTTTCCTTCTGCTGTCATGGACTTTAACATTTAACATGCTTAGTGTGGCCTGTAGGGTCTGAGATGTAGCTCTTGTTTTTTTTTTTTTTTTGTATTTCTCTGAGCATTGCATGGTTTGACCTTGGGGTGACTGTGCTGGGACGTCCATTTCAGGGAACTGTCTTAAATGCTTTTCACTTTTTTTATATTTCTTTTTTAATTCCAAATTGTTTGGAAATAACTTTATAACAGTTTCCAGATGTGCAGTAACAACTGCTTCTTTAAGACCATTGCTTATGTCTTTAGATCTTGGCATTGTGTTAACTAATTTTGTTAAATAAATAAAGGCATGCCCATCTGAGAATTAAATAACCAATTACTAAACAAAACTGCCACTAACTGGTTTGGTGACCTTGATATTAATGTACTTAATTGGTCAGCCAACGTGCCTAATCTGAATGCAATTGAGAATCTATGGGGGAATTGTCGAGAGGACGCTGAAAAACACCTGACCCAACAATACAGATCAGGTGAATGCTGATATTAAAGCAATCTGATCATTAGTAACTCCTCAGCAGTGCCACAGGCTGATTGCTTCCATGCCATGCCACATTGATGTGGTAATTCCTGCTTAAAGATCCCAGACCAAGTATTGAGTGCATAATTGAACAATTCTTTTCAGGATTTTTGTATTGTAAATTCCTTTTATTTATTTAGCTTAGGAATTAAAAATATTCTAATATTTTGAGTCACTGGATTTTTTATTTTTATGAGCTTCACTTTAGAGATCTACCTTTCGAATGCAGCACGTGTCCACCTGATTTTGCTTTGATTTCTGTGGTTTGTCGCTGCTATTACTTTGCAATAAGGCCAATTTTTTTTTTTACAATATTACGTTACATTTTTTTTTACAAGGCATTAAGCATTTTAACTATTTATAGTAACATTTACTTTTGTGGAACATTAATGAAACAAGTTTTGTTTATAACTATCTTCTAGCAGCTATAAGCAATCATTCCCTCACCAGTAGAAAAAAACACGGCTTGTCATTTTATTCAGAAACAAGAAAGGGAAAATTCCCATTCCCATTGCAGAAAATGTACTGGTAGAAAGAGCTGATACTAGAGACTCCTTTCATAAATGCCAAACTAACATGTTCTTAAAAAAAAACTTATGTCGTCAACACTTTTATGTATAGTGCCCTGTAATACAATGATTTAATTTTTCCTCCCTCTTGGTAAAAAGACCAAGAGTCCAGGAAAAGACTCCAGATTGCCTGTGGCCATGAGCAATGCAGTTGACTCAGTAGGCTAAGGCGCTAGATTGTTGAGTTAGGGAAATCAGTCAGTAATCTGGAGCAAATACCCTTAAGTATGTTTGGCATGCTAGGATTTAATATAATTGGCATACTTTATTTCACTTGGGTGTACATAAAGTAAGTATGCAAGGTAGTGCAAGTAGACATAGTGTGCGTCACATATACTGTAATAAGAATTGCAAATAACAAGTAACAGTAATGTGCAATACGATGTAAGGAGTTTATAAGAAGCATGTTGGTGCTTTTACACATTATACAGTTCCAGATCTTTGATTGGCACTAATAACAGTAATGTACAGTATAATAATTTTGTAAAAAGCATATTGGTGCTTTTAATGAGCAGATTGCATATAGTCCAGTTCAACTGTTTATGAGGGTCATTGCCTGCAAACAGAAACTGTTCCTTTGCCTGGCAATTTTAAAAGTCAGGTTAGAAAAGGGACAACTTCAAAATGTTCTTGAAGAGGGTAAATTTCTCTGGTCTTCTAGCCTCACATGTTTTGTGCGCATAGTACTTAGGGATGCTGTCAGAAATCAACATCTTTTGGCTCCAAAACTTAGTATTATAATTGGACCACCACTAGAGGTCACTGTTTTGTTTTTGTAGGTTTTGTTTGCAGACTCAGTTTCCCAGAAGGCACCTCGGTCAGGTGATGCGGGTGCGCACCTGAACCGAGGTAGCTCATTAGATCATCTATAAATAGCTGTTTAGTCTGGGAAACTGGGTTGAGCATTGTTCTCACACTGTGAGCATTGTACTGTCACTTTGTGGGCATTTTGTTTTGATTAGTTCAATTTGTATTTTGATTTAGGTTCTGTTTTGTTAAGATAAAAAGGCGCTAGTGTTGGCTATGTTTGATGTTCAGTGTGTGTCTATGTTTGTGGAGCTGACTCGGTCATGTGAAGTGTGGTGTATGTTTTAAAGTTTATGTAAGTATGTGTCCTCCTGTTGATATTTCCCCGTGTGGAAAAACATAAACATAAGCGCTATGGCGAAACACTCTCCGTGCCTCTGGTCCTCCCTGGAGACCCCCTGGTCTCTTCGTGCCTCCGGTCCCCCTGGTCTCTCCGTGCCTCCGGTCCCCCTGGTCTCTCCGTGCCTCCGTGTTTCTAATCTTGTCTTGTCCCGTGTCAGCTCCCTGCTGAGTTTGTTTGTGAGGTCATAAGCCTGTGTTTTGCCATAGCGCTTATGTTTTGTGTAACAGGTATTAGAGCCTGTAGGTGTCATTAAGCCTGTGTTTCGCCATAGCACTTATGTGTTGTGTAACAGGTTTTAGAGCCAGTATATGTCATCAAGCCTGTGTTGCGCCATACGCCTTTGGGTATTGTTTGAGTTTGTTGTTTGTTCTTTTGTTTTTGTTTCTTTATTATTTATATTTTGTTATTGATGTGATTAAAAGACTTGTTGTTTACAACACCCCTCTGGGTTTATGCCTGCTCTTTGTGCCCAGGCGACGACATCAGCCAATACCTCCCAATCATGACAAGTATGCTGTATTTTATATACAGTGGGGCAAAAAAGTATTTAGTCAGTAAGCAATTGTGCAAGTTCTCCCACTTAAAAAGATGAGAGAGGCCTGTTTCACCATAGGTATACCTCAACTATGACAAAATAAGAAAAACATTGTAGAATTTGTAAAGAATTTGCAAAATATGGTGGAAAATAAGTATTTGGTCACCTACAAACAAGCAAGATTTCTCGCTCTCACAGACCTGTAACAACTTCTTTAAGAGGCTCCTATGTCCTCCACTCGTTACTTGTATTAATGACATCTGTTATCAGTATAAAAGGCTGAAAAGACTGAATTTGCAATAGTTACGCAGATTGGTATGAAGAAGTCAACTGCGGGAGCAATTATTAGAAAATGGAAGACATACAAGACCACTGATAATCTCCCTCGATCTGGGCCTCTCACAAGCTCTCACCTCGCGGGGTCAAAAAAATCACAAGCAAAAATCCCAGAACCACACGGGGGGACCTAGTGAATGACCTGCAGAGAGCTGGGACCAAAGTAACAAAGGCTACCATCAGTAACACACTGAGCCACCAGGGACTCAAATCCTGCAGTGCCAGACGTGTCCCCCTGCTTAAGCCAGTACATGTCCTGGCCTGTCTGAAAATTGCTAGAGAGCATTTGGATGATCCAGAAGAGGATTGGGATAATTTCATATGGTCAGATGAAACCAAAATAGAACTTCGTGTTTGAAGGAGAAAGAATGCTGAATTGCTTCCAAGGAACACCATACTACTGTGACACATGGGGATGGAAACATCTTGCTTTGGGGCTTCTTTTTGCAAAGGGACCAGGACAATTGATCCGTGTAAAGGAAAGAATGAATGGGGCCATGTATCGTGAGATTTTTAGTGAAAACCTCCTTCCATCAGCAAGGGCATTGAAGATGAAACGTGGCTGGGTCTTTCAGCATGACAATGATCCCAA
>JAOTRS010009601.1:0-11318 GCA_028565755.1 Dinotopterus cunningtoni | reverse complement strand
AAACGTCTTCACATCCTCCTGTTTCTTCTGTGTCGGTCACGAGCGAGGAACAAGACGGAGTCGCGAACCGTATTAGCCATGAGACTCGCTCTGCAGGCATTACTGAAGGATTTCACATACTGATGGAGAAATATCAGATGTTAGATGGAACGTTTAACATCCATGTAATAATCAAAAAGAACAAGAAGAGAGATTTATTTAAATGTGACTTGAGTCCATGTTCGAGTTTCTTATGATTAATCATAAACAAATATACAAATTCCGAGTTTTTGGTTGTATAGGTTCTTTGCAAATTTGGTTTTAAAGCTTCTTCAGGTAATATATTGTTTTATTGAAATACGAGTGGTGTTCAAATCAAACCGGGACTTTCCATCACAGTACAGTGATGAGACTAGAGACGAGTACAGTTCTGACCTCACCCCGAGACATTTCCACATGTCTGGATCATTAAAGGAGTTCCTGGGAGGCCGGCGTTTCAGACGTGAATCAGACCGGCGTCGCGTACTGAGAGAACTTTCTATGTTGATGGTGTCCAAGCACTAGTGAAACACTGGGTTAAGTGCGTTAGTGTAACAGGGGATTATATAGAGAAATAAAGGGAGGAAAGCAAGACTGACAAGATGAGTCAGAATATGATGTGCATAAAACTTTGTTTCTCGTATACAGTGTGTTTTTGTTCCATAATTTGGTAAGAACTAAAAGCTGTCACTTCAGCATTCATTAGTCTGTAATGTGTTAATTAAGTTCAACAAAGAAGTGTTAGCCATTACTGAAGTCATGAGATGAGTGACAAGTATTTTGCTGTATTATATAACTTAATAAAAGACTGTTTGAAATGAGAATTATGATTCATTGCAGGGGGGACTGGAGACTATCCCAGGAGACAAGTCAGGTACCAATCCATCGCAGACACACACTATGGGCAATTTGGGAATGGCCATTAGCCTAACCTGCATGTCTTTGGACTGTGGGAGGAAACCCACCAAGCACGGGGAGAACATGCAAACTCCATGCACATGGAACCAAAGTGGGAATCGAACCCTTGACCCTGCAGGCTCAAGGCAACAGTGCTAACCACTAAGCCACCATGACACCTCAATAATCACTAGATTATTAATAATTAACAATGAAAAGACACATTTTTTTCACAGTGGAATTTTTAAGAAATATTTTAACAGTTCTTCCTGTACAATCCCAATAAAGTAGTTATGTACTGTAAGTGTAAATAGTACTAACAAAAATAATTTGTGAATAGATACGTGTAGAGAAACATGCTGCAAAACCACCATTGGTTAATGTATTATTAATCAGGTAAATGATGTGACTTGTGGCTCAGTTAGTTGGGGTTCTGGATTGCTGATCAGAGGTTTGGGGTTCCACTGTTGGTCCCACTGCCCTTGAGCAAGGCCTTTCACCCTATGCCCATATAAAATCAGACTGCCATTGCCTGTCCCAAAGTCCGCATGTGATAGGAGGAGGGTTGGGTGTCAGTCAGTTCTGATTATTTGCTATGAAAATTTAGCAGCTCTGTCCTGAACAGTCTTGTCAGCTGCTCCAACTACTGCCCTGAGCATGGGGCACAGTGATTTTTGCCCCAATAGACATCTGGTAATTTTGTTGCAGTTCCTATTTTTGACCACTAGGTACAATAATAATTCTATGCAGGTAAATGTTCGTGCAATATCTAGGTGAGCGAATCTGTGCAACTATCGAATAGAAAAAATGATGATGTTTTTGGCTGCGTAAGGAAGGGAATCAATATTTCATAGAATTTGAACTTTGTGGCATTATGAACATATATATTTTTGACAATTATGATTAATGTTCGAACAGTTGATATATAGCATTGATCTGTCTTACCTGTCCTTCTGTATGAGCTGCTTCTGTTTAATGCCGCTCGTTCATCAGGCGTGAAAATGTTATAAGACATTTTTCAAAAGATTGCGCACATATGATTTATGCTGCAGCTCAGCCTATTCTTCCTGCTCCTGATGATTTCCTGCCACAGCTGTTCTTTTAACAGCATGAACCACGAAAGGGAATTTCAATGTCATTTTGATGCATTTAAACAGATTCCTTGCCTGTCTATCAACTTTCAGTAATAACGATTAGGCAAAACAACTAATTTTTATTATTCCATATTTATACGAATGATATTTTCCAAGAGTTTGAAATCTCTTTCTGAGCAGGATGTAAACTCAGCCTTGACTGAACAGACCTCGCAGACAACACTGACCTTCTGGCCTGTGTCCATGTACTCTACACACTGACCTTTTGCTGTATGCTCGCTTTCCTGCATGCGCTCAATAACCTGACCTTTATTTGTGTATTTTGTTGTGTTGTACATTTATATCTTGCAAGAAAAGAAGGAAATGAATAAGACCCTCCACCTCCAGCTAACTACACTAAGGCGCTTGTTAAAGCTAGTAGCTATATTGATGATTGTTTTTTTTAGTCTGCTATTAATGGGGTTTTTATAATGGGATGAACGACCTTTTTATAATGGGATGAGCGAGGCATTTATAGCTAACGAGGCATTTTTCATGACAATATAAAACTCTGACTGTGCCATTACTTTTGGTTGGTCAAGCATAGATGTGCACTGACCCTGTTAATGTGTAAAAGAGGCAGGGAAGTGCTTTTGAAGAGGTCTTTTTTTCCCCAAATGCAATTATTATTTGAAGTCAACTAGCACTTGTGTTGAATGTTTGTTTTCCAAGCCTTACTTTTTACTTGACAAATCAGAAACACCCTAAGGTGTTTATTAGTCAACGGGAGTAAATGGTAGAATGGTTCGATTGGTGTGAATGGTTCGAGTACCTCCATGATGTTCGGCTATTCTTCGTATTGGTCGGAAATCAGCAGCTCAAATCCCACTGCCTTCTGTGTTTGCAGAGCAAAATTATCTTTATCTTTGCTATCCCTAAATGAGACATTGGCTAAACATGAGCGCTAGAGGTGGGGGAAAATCATTTCAGGGATGTATCGCAATTTTTTATGTGCCAAAAATCACACTTGGCTTCACCCAACGCAAAATAGCCCTGGAATTCGGCTTCATGGTGCTGTAACTCTTTAATGAAGTTGTTGCTGCTTGATAGACGTGTCTTATTACCTGTTTTGTTTTCTTCTCCCTGAGCATGGGGCAACGTGATACCTGCCCCAACAGACGTCTGCTTAATGCTTGTTGCAGTTTCGACTTTGACCACTGGATGAAAAACAATTTAGATAGATAGATAGACTTTATTGATCTCAAAATTCCAGATTTCAGATTTGTTAAGACTTTATGGAGTTGTGAATGAGGATTTTACAAAGAGTAACATTTGTCGAACAAAATTCTTGGAAATGTAGATAAATTCTGCTTACTAGAAACAAGCTAGCTCTATGACATAGCATCTCCACTTTGCTGATCATTTGCAACTACCGTCTCTCAATGCTGATACTCTAAAAGCTCCTGTAGCAACCAGCCTGGCGAATGTCTGCTCTCGGTCTCACCTGCACTCTCTGATCGTTCCGAACTGAATGAGGCTTGAGAATGAACCTATTACTGTAGCCCATAATCCTATGCTTAAAAGCCGTCCTCAGTGAAATGAACACTACAGATCCCCACGCAATCTAGATTCCTGGGCATTACCGGTTTCTTGATGCATTTCTGCCAGACAAAATAACGAGGCTTCAGGTGTTGGAGTGCACCTCTGACACGTGTACACGTCTGTCAGTTCTGTAAACACCATTTCCTCATGATGCAGCCGGGAAAGCCTGCTCAGCTATCTTATTTTCTCCATAGATAATTAGGCTCTTAAGTGTTTAGACACATTAACTGCTTGTCACTCTGTCACATCTACATGAGTTCGACCAGCTTGATCTGCGTGTTCATATTAATTACTAGTCATTAAGCACGTGTTTTAACGTAGCGTGAATGAAATCACGGTGCGATGACTGGAAGTTAGGATGTAAATGGTAGAAAGAAATTTAAATTTATTGATGTTTATGCGTTGCCATTTTTATATTTCACTGTCATATCAGTGGCAGAGCATTTTGGGAAACTATAATTATCATGAGGCAGAAAGGGAGAAATGACAATGCACCAGAACCATCTATGCAGAAGGTAAGACTTTTTCTTCTTCTTTTCTTTCTTTTTTTTTTTTTTTTAAACAAAATGCTCTCAGCATGTGCTGTTCATGGCAGGCCATCCAGAAACCGCTTTCCTTTTGACTGGCAGGAGGATTCACAGGCTGCTGCTGGTCCCTACATCTGAGGTTACCCTTATTCTCCACTCTCAGCGCAGTGACGCGGGACTCGTGCTTTCAGACTGCAAATTCTGAACAGAAACGTTTCACGAAGAGCAGCTTCCAACTTGTGGAATACAATTTTTTTTTGTTGTTTTCTAAATTATCTCTTATCCGTTTTCTGAATTCTGTCATGAGGCATATTTGTACAAGATTAGTCTTAAATCTGGATCTCTGGGATTTTCAAAATCTGTAACAGCAGCAAATTTTCTGTATCTGGAAGATATTATAAAAGTACAGTAAGACCCCTACATACTAACATTCGAGTCACAAACTTTCAAGGTTACAAACATGCATTCGCACATGTTAAATTGCAGAAGTTAGATCATGTACATTGTCACCTGCGTTCAGTGTGCATCCCAGGATGTCCGGAAGTGAGCGTAAAAGCAGCGGCGATGAAGCTGGTACCGCTAAGAAGCGCCGAGTTATAACGTGAAAATAATTGAGAAAATGGAGTGAGGTGCAAAGAAAGCAGACGTTGTGTGTTCTTTTAACATGAATCCTTCAACCATCAGCATGATTCTAAAGAATAAGAACAAGATCATGGAACATAGTGTTGTGTTAGTATCCTAGTACCTTCGCAATGTTTGTTGGATTTATGAACAAATTGGACTTACGAACAAGCTCTCAGAATGGAACTCGTTCGTATGTAGGGGACTTTCTATACTGAATATGACCCCAGTTAAAGTTTCATTTTATATTCTGAGATAAGACCCAGTCTTTATCTCAGGTCAGAGGTAGCTCAGCAGTCTGGACTACGGTTCAGAAGATCATAGGTTCAAACCCCACGACCACCAAGTGGCCACTGTTGGGCCCTTGAGCAAGGCCCTTAAACCTCAACTGCTTACTGTAATGATGTGGGTCGCTCGAGGGGAAGAACCACACATAAACTTTTCAGAACGGGCAGAGGCGCAGACATTTATACACGCAGTTGCCAGCCGCAAGGCAATCAGCCTGGATATGCCGCACCTGGCGGCGTGTTTATTTAAGGGTCCTGATACCTCGGCAGGGCCCAAGACAAAGAAAACAATCAAAGAAAGGAAAGAAAAAAAAGAATTCAATATTATTATTATTATTATTATTATTATTAATACATATATTTTTTAGATTTTAAACAAACTTACTTTAGAGCCACCTCTAAAGTGCTACCTGTAGGATTATAGAGGAACAGCAACCACCTTAAATGCAAACATACAGTATAAATAAAAAATTTATCGGTTTTGGATTCAGTGTATCGATACTTGAATTGCCGCACAAAATAATTGGGATACGTACCTGAATCGTTTTTTCCTCATCTTTATTTCGCATTACTGGATAAATGGCTGTCTGACTTTCCTTCCGGATGACTGAAGGTAAACAGGAGGTCTGGAGTGCAGCCAGTGTTCCAGCTCATTGCAAAGGTTTTCACTGGGTTTGAGGTCAGGGCTTTGTGCAGGACACTCGAGTTCTTCCTCTCATTTGTCAGGCTGGAACAAGTGAAGAGAACTGCTGCTGCTCTAGCCCACAGGGACATTCTGTATTATTGTGTTTTTCAAATGTTTGGAAAAAAAAACAGGCAGTCACAACTGTTTTACAGTATTTTTTTATAAAGTCATACTTAAAAAAAACATTTAGTGTAATATTTTATGTGGGTTTTTACTTCCGTTATATTCTTACAGAATTGAAAATAACAAACAGGATAAGTAAATACAGCATTTTATGTAGGTTTATTGTGTAATTACATGGAAACACGGAAGTGCATGGCCGACTGTAAAACAAGAATGTTCCAGCTCTAGATGTCTCGGCTTCTGTTGATGATTTACTGCGTTGTTAATCGTACATAAGGAAATAAACACAATAACACAACCATAAAGAAATAAGATTGATAATAGAGCAGCCTGAATGTAATCCCCACACCAGCCTTGTGTGAATGTACCTGGCCACTAGAGCTGTGAATCGTAAATAGACTGGCGATTCAATTTTATTTTTGAGCATTCAAATTTGATTCGATTCAGTAGATTCAGATGTTTTTTGTCTGATTAGCTTTAAGCTGCATACATGTTTTAAAGAACAACTAAAAGTGTCTAATAATCATTTCAATGTTGTGTAACTAGTGTTATCAATTGTTGATCTTCTGGTCCACATTCCGGTCCAGTAGGTGGCAGTATTGCACCAACTGTTCAGAAATTCAAAAGAAGAAGAAATGTAACAAGAGTTTTTTTTTCTTTTCTGCAGTTTGTCTTTTCTACAAAAGTTGTGGAATAATTTTTTTTTATTTTGAAATTGTAAGTTTATCCAAATTATTTACAAGTGTAAAACCAGTCCCATCGCATCAGTGAATCAAATCAAGCAATAAAAGATCGATTCAGTTACATAATGTTTCAGTTTTATGAATCAATTAATAAATACTGGTTGTGACATGGTTTCATTGTAACCATAATTTGTTGTCTAAAATTTTTTATTTTATTTCAAAATTTACAAATTATGCGAACTAAAACACAAAATTTATCAATAAAATGTATAAGTACTTATAATGTAGTTGATTCAGATCGCCTCATTACTAGCTGCACAAGACTGCACGCGCTCCATGACATGAGTTTATCTCTTCTATGTGACTAGACTCAGGTGTTTTTGGAGCTAGTAGCATCATACTGTGCTAGACTTTGAACTTATTGACATAAGTTGAGGAAAAAAAACGTGATAGGAACTTTTATTTCTGAACTTGTATATTGTTTGGTCCAAAACAAGACCACTTGTTCAAGACTGTCTGGGAATCTGTGACTGTGTACAAAATTCAAAGCTTTCGAGGTCACGGAGTTGTCCTCACCTGCAGCTTTGTTAAATTCAAAAAGATTTGCAAGAGGTTGACGATCTTTCTTCTTAAAACCTTCTTAAAAGATTCTCAGACAGTTGCTAAATAATTTATTTCAAAGGATTAACAAATGTTAAATTCCAGTTTAAAAAAAATCCCACATTATAATTCATTACATAACAACTGTTAATTAGATACTATAACTACAACAATTTTATAACCTTTATATTAAAGTTGTTATAGCTCTTCAGAAATTTTATTTATCTCTAATTTCACCTTATTCAATGAATATTTTAAATGAAAGCCATTTTTTAATATTAAACATCAAATAAAATTCTTTACTTTCTAAAATTCCTTATTGAAAAAGTTAAAAAAAACTAATTGAGATGGAAATATTTACACTTAATTATTCATTTAACCTGGCCCATTTCTAGCTAAAAGTTTTAAGGCATTTAAACCTCACAAAATTCCTGAAACATCCATCATAATACATTCTTTGGAAAAACGTGAAAACTGTATTTTTTTTAATATTAACGTACATATTTTTCGAACAGTTTTATGTCCAATTCTCAACAAAATTTAGTTCAATTTTAGATGCTTAATTTAGCTGCCTAAATGGATAGCTGCTGTTTCTAATTGCTAATTGTGTAAAAACAGTAAAAACGTTTAATCTTTAAAAAATATACAGTATATTTGCAGGCCGTTACCATTAGATTTCTTAGAAGTTTTTAGCCAAATTTCCAGTTTTTTAGTTGCTTACACACAAAATAGCTGATGGGAGAAGCCGAAAGAAAGTTAGTTTAGTGTCAAATAGTTATATTTCTTACATGTTTTTTAGATACATCCAAAATGCGAGTCTGAATCCTGGAGTGATGTTGTAGCCTCTCACAGCGGGGGCCTAGAGAGAGCTGATTGGCTGAGTGGATGGGAGGCACTTAACCTGGATACAGGAACGCTTTCACATCAATCACGTCTGCGAGCTCACGCAAGCAGAAGAAACAGATAGCGTTGTCCTGGAAGATTTTTCCGCGCCACTCCCAACAGTGCGCGAGCGAACATGGTCTTTGACCCACCCTAACTGGTAGTAGTAGCCTTAATGTGGGAGGGCTCTAATGACGGGTGGGAATTGGATACGAAAATTTAATGTAAGTGTAAATGATTAAAAAAAAAAGGGCAGTGTGCTGTTTGTTAATAAATAAAACTTTTTAATTACTGGGAAATTGCAGTGGTATGAGCAGAGGACTCATTTGAATCATGCCATTATGGGAAAATAATCCACTCTGCAGTGGTAACAGTTACTGTGGGCCATTCAGAAGTTCAACTTCCTGCAATAAGATTAATGTTTTATAACCACATCTTACCAGGTGCCTGCTCAAGTCGGCTATTAGCAATTAAGCCTCAGGCGCTCAATGCTACTCTGAGGCCTAGTACAAGTTTGCCCTGGCGGTCTCTCTTGTACCGTCATATCGCCGTAACTGTGGCTGGTGGCATGGGAAATCCCAGCGCCGCTAATGTTTCTGTTTAATGCCAGGCATTTTTCAAAACAAGATTGGCTTAAAAATACACATACAGGAAAAGGAAAATCACATGTGTTTTTGCATACAGTAGAAATCAGAGAAAAACTACTTAGTAGTTTTAGTAGTACTACTTAGTTACTTGGTACTTCTCTGCAAATGATCACTAACAAAGATACCATTGTTTGGACGCTAAGTCCTAAGCGGTGCAGTTTATACGCCTTCCATTTTAAGGGATGTGAGAAGCAGCTCTCTGAGAAGCAGCTCACTAATGAAGTACAGCAGAAGGACTGTTGAGATTACAGGCCTGAAAATGACCCTTCATCAGTTATGAAGAGAGGGAGAAAGAAAAGAAGAAGTGCCCATGACGAGTCTGGTGCTAATGACTAATCGTTAGCGAGTCAGTCAGGTCGCCAGATTCAGGTCAGACGAGTGATGCTGAAAGCTTGAGTTGTTTATAAAATTGAGATACGAACAGAATCGCAGTACAAATCAAAGCCACAGTTACTGCAGGTATTGGGATAATAATGTATCATATCGTTTGGTCCCTGGTGATTCCCGTCCCTAATCAATATGTTAGGTTTTTTAATTACTGTGGAAAAAACAATTGTTTTCAAATGAAGCAAAACGTTTTGCACACAAGAAGAAATGCTTGAGTCGCAAGGCAGTTAAAAAGCAAAAGGATTGAAATATTTTGTTGAAATTGCTCGGGTTATATAAGTATGAATGTTGTTGATTTTTCAAAAAGCTACAAATCCATCACACACAGTTGTGTCACAATGAATAAATCAGCTTGCAGTTGTGTTTGTGGTTATTTGTATATATTAAGTACACAATTTAGTATCTATAATTTAGATTTTGTAATGAGTTAAGCAGAAAGCAGTGGCAGCAAATTGAAGGGAAAAAAATGTTAAACACAAAACCTTTTTAATTACAAGAATTGATGAAGATCATGAGAAACATAAGCAAGACAAACACATCCACTTACAGGATCATCATCATCCTTGTCAACCAGTTTAGTTCCACTTTGGTACATGATAACAGCACTCTATTGTAGTAAAGGTACAGTATGCACCGTTTATCTTCCGTTTGTGCAACAGCGTGTGTCAACTGTAATCTCGTAAGGTTTATAAAATTACAGTAATAGCGACAGAACCAGACGCATCTTTTTTCCTCGATTTTCTCCATAATTTAGTCGTATCCAGTTCCATCATTAGGCCACTCCTCCATCAAGGCTACCAGTCAGGGTAGGCTACAGAACTTGCCATCTGCAACTGAAAGGGCGAGCACTTTACCGCTGCACCACCCACATAGTTCTGTTAATTTTATAACATGGTGTTTGGACAGCATCCAAATCCCATAACGTCCTGTGTCACAGAATGAACCGCGACCCATACATGCGCTTCATTAGTCCTGGAGTGACTGCAACGGCAGTAACAGACTGTAAATGTCCTTTTCTTGGCTTCAACATTCTCCAAAAATCCATTACACAATTTAAACCACTTCGGGCAGGCACTGTGGTGCACAGGACATATCTTCACCTGATTCATCACATGACAGAGAAAAGCGATGCCATTGGCTCATCACGACACTTCGGCAGCTATGCGTTGTGCTTTTCTTAAAACCTTTAAAGTCTCTAAAATATGGTTATATAGTGGATTAGACTTTGTGTCTCAGAGAATAATTCTTACACAACAATGAGTTCAGAAACATGGTATTTATAGCGTTTTGCTGTCAAATTGTTCATATTAATGCTTTGTTTTGTGTCATTATAGTTACTATAGTAACAACTCACACACTGACTTGTACAGCAGACGCTCCATGTGGGCTATGGCTACATATTTATATATACAGCATTTATTTTAAATAAAAAACACATCATTTACCAAAGCTAGGTTTTCTTGATGGCTTAATGGATTAAAGCTTTGTCTTTTTTAGAGAGAGAGTGCAAAAGTAAGGCTGTTGAATGAACAACTGTTTATCGTTGCATTAACGTATGTACTAAGATGAACCAACCTGCCTTCGGATGAATTCAACATCATAAATTGATGGTGATAAATAGAATGCTGTTGTATTTAGGAATAACACACTTCAGGCTTTTATTTTGTTCTGCATAACAAAAACATCAGAATTTGTAGCACACCGGAGCTTTGAGTTATTAGAGTTATTCGAATGTTTTCTAAAGCACTTCATTGTCCACTGTGAGCCTAAAGAACTGAAGATGTGGATTTTTAAATGTACTGAAAAACAAAACAGAAATGCAATTCAACCTACTCAAGAGCTGATAAAAGGGAAAACAGTAATCAAACTCTCTGTGAGTGGGATTTAATAAATGCTTGAGGTCAGCGTGCTTACTGACAGAAAATGATCACCCGTGTCCCGAACATGAATCATTTTAACTTAACTCTATTTCAGAAATGAGATCTATTAGTAGATTTCCTGAAGAACCCATAGGTCGTGTTCCAATAACAAACCTGAACACTAATCAACAAGTTCGCCTTTCCTTTTGCATCACATAAAACATTTGTCTCCTATCCTCTCCTCTTTTCTCCTCTCCTCTCCTCTTGTCTCCTCTTGTCTCCTTTCGTCTTGTCTCCTCTTTTCTCCTCTCCTCTTGTCTCCTCTTTTCTCCTTGTCTCCTAGGGAACAATGAGGTTATGAATGGAGAGGTCTTCGCAGGCTTTTTCAGACCTCAGCTGAATCGAGCTCCAGTGCGGTTTAATTAGT
>JAOTRS010009516.1:0-11323 GCA_028565755.1 Dinotopterus cunningtoni | reverse complement strand
TTCATGTTTGTGGCTGTAATGTGACAAAATGTGGAAAAGTTCAAGGGGGCCGAATACTTTTGCAAGCCACTGTAAATGCTGTTCTCAGAGGGGCAGAAAATTAATGTTAAAGTCTCCAGCAATTGATGTTTTGTCTACAGAAATGACCAGGTTTGAGAGAAAATCCACAGATATGCAAAGAAATTCAGAGTACAGCCCTAGGGGTCTGTAAACAATAATTAGCCAAAATTGGCAAAACATGCCAGATCACGGCCACAAAAGGAACTGCTCCGTAAGTAATCTGGATCACTCCCATTCCAGCTCAGTACCCCTGCATTTCTCAGGAAACCACTTAGACGTTATCTCCGTCTTGATCGTTAAGAGCTCTCATGCCCCGCTTGTCTTCCATGGTTACAGGTGCACAATCCTCACATCGATGGGGTCAAAAAGAGAGTTCGGGAGTGATGTGCTTCCTGTCTGTCTTCATGCCTCCGCCTTCTCTGCATGAGGATTCCTCAAACCTATTGAACGTCAACGCCAACTTTTATAGATGCTTCATCCAGAACTATAGTTCTGTTGAAGCAGCAACATCCATAAAATCATTGTTTTAGTGGAATTCATTGGCTGACAAGCCCTCTGCCTTTATATTCACTTTCCCTGACTGTTCCTTCCAATTTGTGGTTGAAGTGAACGGGTGGATTTGGGATAATGGGTCCTGGAGCAGGTATTTCTCCAGGACCCAGGTATTGACGCAGTCCTCTCCCAAAAATCCTCCAAGGATAATAAACTCCACCCTTGTTCTTTCCTCTCTCACTGACTCTCCCCGTTTGAATGTTATTGTGGCATTGGGGACTGTAAACTGTTGGCCATCAAGCTTGCACTTCAGAAGTGGAGAATCTAGCTGGAGTGGGCAGAACAATCCTTATTGGTCTGGACAGACCACAGAAACCTAAAATATCTAAGGTCAGCCAGGAGACTTAACTCTCTTCAGGCACGATATTTATTGTTTTTTTCTAGGTTTAACTTCACATTGTCCTATCGCCTGGACCAAGTACACCAAGCCTGATGCCCTCTCTAATCAGTTCTCTCCCCCTTTGGACTCCCTCCCCTCAAGTAAGCATTCATCCTCTGAACTGTCTCGTGGCTCCTACTTGTCTAGAGATAGAGAACCTGGTGCTACGGGCACTTGAACAGGAACCGGGCCCAAGTAACATCCCCCCAAATGACTCTTCATCCCAAGTCCTCTCCGCTCCTCTGTATTAGACTGGGCCCACAGCTCTAGATTGGCATGCCATCCAGAGATACCCTGCATTCTCATTGAGCAAGGCTTCTGGTGGCCAACCATTAAGGAGGACGTTAAGGGTTTTGTAGCTTCATGCGATATTTGTTCCAGGAATAAGACCACGAATCGCCCTCCGGAGGGCCTCCTCAGACCCCTTCCTATTCCTCATTGCCCTTGGTCGCACATCTCCCTGGATTTTGTCACGGGGCTACCAATCTCGGACAATAACACTTGCATCATGAAAGTGGTGGATCGATTCTCCAAGTCTACTCACTTCATCCCACTCCCTAAATTCCCATCTGCTAAAGAAATGGCTGAACTCTTGGTGTCTCATGTATTCCAGTTCCATGGCTTCCCATCAGATGTTGTGCTATACAGAGGCCTAAGGAACTAATGTGTATGGCATTGTGGGACGCAGCCTCATGGAACAAATTTATTCCATGTGGAGAATATGCCACAACTCGCTCCCCATGTCTTCCACCGAAATGTCACCATTCCAATCCCTTCCAATGCTGCTTGGGATACCAACCACCTCTGTTCCCTGCTCAAGAGAAAGAAGGTTGTGGTACCGTCTGCCCAAGCATTTGTCCGTTGCTGCAAAAGTTCTTGGCAACAGGCTCGCTCTCAAATGTTGTGCTCGTGAATATCTTTCAACACTAGGCCAACCGCCACCACTCTTCAGCTCCCAGATACCATGTAGGTCAAAGAGTAATGCAACATAACACTCAAGACCATGTCAAAAAAATTGTCCCCCAGGTACATTGGCCCCTTCTCCATTTCCCATGGCATCAACCCTTGCTCCGTTAAGCTTTTTTTCCATTTTCCATGCGCCGTATCAACCCCACCTTTCATGTGCGCCAGATCCAATGACTGGTCTTCTGTCCATTGTCCCCTTCACCCCAGCCCCCCCTCGTCTCATTGAGGGGGCAAAGCATTCATGGTCTGCAAGCTCCTTGGATCCCGCTGCCAGGGATGCGACCTACAATAGGGGGCTGGGAGGGGTATGGACCTGAGGAGAGAAGCTGGATACCTACCAGGTTCATTCTTGACAAGTCCCTGATCACGGAGTTCCACAGACTTAACCCCGATGCCCCATCTAGAATAAACAGTGACATTCATAGGGGGAAGGGGAATTGTCACAGCACACCAGATCACGCTCATAACACAAACACCCCTGTAATCTGGTAATCTGGATCACTCCTGTTACAGCTCCGCGCCGCCTCTTGTTTTTTTGATGCCTCAGTCATGGCTCGAACTCACCTGTTGCCTCTTTGGGGTAGTCACCTCTCCTAACTTAAGGCTCTGCAAAACAACTGTTGCCAGAATATTGTGCCGCTTATGCCATTATTCTCACATTTTTGCCACTGTCTTTTGGTTATGATCTCACTTAGTTTTCTCTTTTTTTTCTTTGTCTTTGCATTACAGATCTTGCACTCTATCGGATTTGCTGGCTTTGAACTTTGCTTACTTTTTGACCATGAGCCTGTCTGCTCCTGGATTTAACTCAAAATTGGATTTACTGGCTTTGAACTCTGCTCACGGTTTTGACTACGAGATTGTATGCTTCTGGATTCACACTATTATCGGATTTACTGACGTTAAGTTTTTGTGTGCTGTCCTCCAACAACGAGACTTCATGTTTCTCTCAGACCGAGATGCCCTCTACTGGCTGTAAGTCTCTCTTTCCTGATTTCGCTCTCTCTCTGCTCTTGGATCCACGTGTTCTCCCTAGTGTCATCCATGACAGAAATCAAATTTAAATGCATTAAATTTGTGTCCATGTTTTTGTATGATAGTCAGATTATTATTATAAATAACTGTGACACCTCCTCCTCTACCAGTTAGGAGGTTAGGCCTCCTCTACATCTCTGAGGCTGATGTATGTAGCTGTATTTAATGCTCCCTACTTATTCTGTTCAATCCACATTTCTGTTAACGGTAAATCAAACTCTTTATCAGTGATAGTTTCATTAACAATAAGTGCTTTAGATTTGGGGTTCTAATATTTAACCCCTCCTTATTCTCCCAGCTTCAGATCAGTTCTGGCTATGTAGTTAGTATTGTCTAATTCAATATTAATTAAATTACTAAAAGAGACTTTCTGAAGTTTTCTAAATTTTTGTTATGAAATGTATGAAATGTGAGAAAATGTGTATGAACCAAAATTATAAGATTATCCATGTTAGGTAAACTGAGGTTGACGGTAACAAGGAAAAAGATGATGGCTATAAGAAGAAACCTTGAGATGAACCAGGCTCAACAGGGATCCTCATTTGAGTGATAACAGGTGATATTTCTGGCTTTAAATATCTGTGGTCTAAAAATAAAGCTGTTAAACTAAAGAGAATTACTAAAAAATAAACAACAAACAAACAAACAAACAAACAACATGCCAGCAGCCCCATCTTGGATTTTAGTCAGGATTTAACAATATAATTCCCTCTACACTGGAAGCTGGAGGACCTGGGATTTATTCTATTCCTCTGTCAATGAAGTTCCAGTTTCCTGACTTGCAGATCACAGGCAGTATGGTTAGGCAGGCATGTATCACCCAATCACCAGTGCAGGTTAATTTGTGTTATTTTTACTTTATATTTTTTATTAAGTATTTTTATACAAATATTTTTGGGTTATGGAATTAATCGTCAGAGCTTCCATTATTTCTAAATTCGCTAAATTATTTCTAAATTTGCTTTGATAAACGAGTGTTGTTATATTCAAGCACGCTTCCGGAATGAATTATGCTCACAATCCAAAGTTCCACAAGGTTATGTCCTATTATCATAAATTATATCTAAATGGAAAACATATTTGACAATTTTGGTAGGTTATTTACTGTTTAAATTGCTATATTTATTTTGTTTCATCTGGAGAAAAATGTGTGCTGTAAAACTGTTGTTGAACTGAGTTTAACCAAATGTGGAAAATGTTTGTTTTTCTCATCATTTTGCTGGTTGAAGAGGAATATTTCAAAGGACATATTTCGAAGTACATTTTAATGTACAATGCTCAAATTATTTATGTATTTACACAGACTAGAGTCACAGTTCTCCAAAAATACTGTAATGTTGATGATGAAGATGATAGTAAATAACAGCTGAGCTACAGTGACCAAGCTGGTGGTGAAAGTATTGAAACAATGTTGTACCAACATTGGGCCAACTCTGCCATTATCCACTGAACCAATATTGGACCAACCTTGTGATTATCTACTGAACCCACCAATGGGTTGGGTCACCGGACAAAATGACATTGGACCAACATATGCACTGCCGTTGGCCCAAAGTTGGCCCTTTAGCGGTGTGCTATCTGGGATATCTCTTGAACCAAACAATAAACATGATTCTATTCATATATTGTGAGATATATTGAAAGAGAGAGAGAAGGAGGGAGAGAGAGAGAGAGAGAGAGAGAGAGGTGAATGTAAATGTATTAAAACTTCCTTGTGTACTATTTTACATTGTTTTGGCGAAACTATTTATATCATTTTGCATGTATGTACTGTTTTCATTATTTCACACAATACATAAAAATACCAAGTATTTTCATACACCACTTCTACTTTACATCACAATTCTATTTTTATTACATTACACATAATTTATATTTTATATTAGTTTAATACTGTTGGCATTATTTTAGATTACTTTTAAGTTTTATTTTACACTATTTCACACTACTCAAGCTAATTTACAAAGCCTTTCCTCTATTTTAAATTTTATATTAATGAACACACTGTTAAACTTTTTAAACATATTTCATACACTCTTTATATTATTTCTTACACTATTTTTTTTTACTATTTTGCATTTATTTTATACTTTTTTTAACGCTGCCACACACCCAATTTATACTGTAATTTATATTTGGCCACAAGGGGGCAATCTGTCTACTGGATTGGGATGCAACTGAGGTGAAATTCAACACAAAGAAAGCCAGAGCAGATCTCAGGGCTGTATAATGTGATCGAAACAGGAATGAAAGCTAGTGAAAAGCATAAATAGGCTGATTCTAGATAGTTATCGTCTTATAATGAAGACGAGATTAATATGGTATATTCCTCACTTAATTTATTAAAAAATAAAGCAAAATCAGACACTGGAGATCAAATTAATTAGAATAAATGCAAATTAAAATACAAACATTTTGTAAATTTAAGCCTGTATTGCATCATAACAGCATATATAAATTTCTAATACTTATGTGACACATGGTATTATTGTTGTCATATAAAACAGTTTCCTTTGAACATTATAAATATAAGTCATTTAGTTTAAACGTCCTCAGCATAAAGAGATCAGCCCTGGATCTGGTCTACAATATTGCATGCAGTATTGATATGCATTATCATCCACACGAGCTGCAATAAATCTGTGAAGATGGCAGTGGAGGTTAAAGTCACATTAATAAGGAGCAGAGCTGCTATAATCCCTAGATGTCAGGAGGTTTACATGCACTGAAAATTCAAGGCAAAGAGGAGGAGGGCCAAGCGGGGAGTCGGAAGTGCAATTTCCATCTGCTAATTGAAAAGCCGAAGCCAACCTCGCCTCACAAAGAGAGTGTGTGTGTGTGTGTGTGTATGTGTGTGTGTGTGTCGGCTGCGCCCTGCGGCGCTCCTGGAGGAACCAAGTGGTAATGACCCGCCATCATCGCCCTCGCAATTAATTGCTGCTCCACTGGAAAAAAAGGATGCAGAGTATTCTCATTATATCACTGAAGTACAGCCCACTAGATGACGCACACACAAACATACACACGGCTTCTCAATTACATTAGGTCTTCTTCACCAACTCACATGTCTGGTAATTTCATACTTTTATCATGATCATGATCATCACCAAACCTTTTGCCATGCTTTCATTAATGATATTTTCATAACTGTTTTGCAACATTCCCTAATTATTAAAGCATTTCAACCTGATAGAGCTCTCCCATCCTGCAGATGGTAATGTCACAGTTCCACAACAGCAAGAACAGGATTGTCGCTCTTCAAACTCGATAATGATCCATCTCAGACCGTGGTCATGTCTGCATCTGAGAGAAATAATACCTTGCATAGAAGCAGAGAAAGTAATATCTAGCTAGCTGTGAGAGATGGCGTAGGAAAGCATAGAAAACATCTTGGTAAATCCAGCCTAAGAATTCAATGCAAAAGTATTTTTATCTAGCTAGCAACTTGGTGACGCTAACTCTATGTGATTTAAATTGTATATGTAGTGTTTATGTAGCATCATAGGCATCATTACTAGAAGTGCCTTGTCATAATGGGAAAATTTAGCCATGTCCCAGGTAGCACACTGCTGAAGGGCCAACGCTGGGCCAATGGCAGTGCATATGTTGGGCCACTGTTGGTATCAGTGGTTGGCCCGATGTCATTTTGTCCATTGGCCCAATGTTGGCTCATTGGCGGGGCCAAAGATAGGTTGGTCCAACATTGGCACAACGTAGGTTAGTAGACAATTACAAGTTTGGCCCAATGTTGGCACAACGTTGGTTCGGTAGGTAATGACAAGGTTGGAAATTGGAAATTAAATTAGACCTAGATAGCACACTGCTGAAGGGCCAACGTTGGGCCAAAGGTAGTGCATATGTTGGGCCAATGTTGGCATCAGTGGTTGGCCCAATGTCATTTTGTCCAGTGGCCCAACGTTGGCCCATTGGTGATGCCAAAGATAGGTTGGCCCAATGTTGGCACAACTTTGGTTCAGTAAATAATGGCTAAGTTGGAAATTGGAAATTAAACTCTTTACATTGGCAAAAATAAGAAAACACATTTATATCTTCAGAAATTTATTTATTAATTTTAATTGTGATAAATTATTACAAACTAAAAAAATATATGTACCATTATGATGATAAACTACAAAATGAAAAAACTTAGTACAACCATTTTTTCTCGTAGCAAGGTGGATGAAAATAAATGCATACAAACAAAGTACCCATTTCCTTAGACTGTCTTGTATAACAGGTGGCTCTGCATCTGCAAAACAATTTATACTTTATATTAGACCTTTAACGTATCTGGCATTTACTATGGCAACAATCACTATGGCTCTGTATGCTACTATATTCACTGGAAACAGGTCGATTAGACTAGCATAATAGTGCATAGCTAAACATATTTCTCACCACATTTCAGCAAAACTACTAACTGTGTGCTTTTAAAGTTACCACCACAGATTCTCAACACACTTATTAAATATTA
Source organism: Dinotopterus cunningtoni (assembly GCA_028565755.1). NCBI lineage: Eukaryota > Metazoa > Chordata > Actinopteri > Siluriformes > Clariidae > Dinotopterus > Dinotopterus cunningtoni. Next base: position 3,857 of record JAOTRS010009516.1, on the reverse strand, counting down.
ACCCATCTGTAGTTAGGAGAAAAGAGTAACACAACCTTAGCTTTTGTTTAGCTTGGCTTTAGGACTTTATCAGCAGCACCTGGCTGTTTTAGGTTCCTCCCGAGCAATTAGCACCATCTAGTGACCTTTTTGACAGTGTACACAGTTGAGCACAAAGCACAATGAATTGAACATGTATCATTTAGAAAACATCCACTGAGTTAGATATATAGTTCTTTCAATGATATTTATTTACTAGATAGGTAACCAACCCTTATATGAGCTCCTGATGTGATGGCTTCACTGAGACAGCCTACTGTACAAAGCTAAATCAATATAATTTAATTTCCAATTTTCAATCTTGCCATCATTTTCTGAACCAACATTGGGCCAACCTATCTTTGGCCCCACCAATAGGCCAACAGTGGGCTAACGGACAAAATGGAGTTGGGCCAACCACTGATGCCAACACAGGTTTAACATATGCACTGTCGTTGGCCCAATGTTGAGCCGATGTCGGAGCACTGGCGAAAGGTTACCAAAATTTTGCCGACATTGGGCCAACAAAGTAGTGTTATCCGGGATGTAGTTTGTACTGTATATTTATGCAGATGAAACATTGTATTTGGCAGAACATCAGTCCTGGTCAAATGGTTTAAGATGCGCAAGTGTGGGAAAAGCGCCGGCACGCTTGTCAAAGTCTGACAGTGTAGCGTTAGAACTGCGCTGCCTAGTATCCATCTGGCGAATCTCCACTCTCTACCCAACAAGACTGATGAACTACTTATGCTCTCCCAGATAAATAGGGACTTTTTGAACTCTGCTGCTCTGTTTTTCATGGAAACCTTCCAACATGTTACATTGGATGGGCTTCCAGCTGTTCAGAGCTGATCATGACACAGAATCAGTGGGAAAATCACAAGGCGGAAAGACATCCTTTTACATTAATGTAAGGTGATGTGGTGTACAGATCCAACAGCGATGAAGAAGATGTGCTGTCCCGATCTAGAAGAGCTCTTTATCAACTGTAAGGCTTTTTATTTGCTGCAGCAGTTTACCTCATTCATTCTAGTAAGTGTTTACATCCCTCCACATGTGTGTGAACAGCTTGCTGATCAGATCACAGACACAGAGCAACAACTCTGTGACTTAAATAAAATAAAACGTCACACATGAACTACCCAAACATGACATGCCCAACCAGACACAAAATATTTTGGACTACTGCTACACCACAATGAAGGATTCATATTGTTCAATCCCCAGAGAAGGTTGAGGACTTACCACTGCCTGGTTCATCTTCTCCTGACCTACAGGCAAAAACTTAAATCTACTAAGTCTGTAGTAAAGACTAAAGAGATTGACTAGTTAAGCAAAGCAGGAGTTACAGATCTGTTTCAATTGTACCGACTGAGGTGTTTTCGAACAATGACAAATCACAGCACAACTCAGACAGCTTCATCAGGCCAAAGAGGATGCTTACAGGAGTGGGGACAGGATTTTGTACAACCAGTCCAGGGGCTTACTAACAATGGAGAACAGAGTGGCTGAAAGGAGCCACTCTGAAAAGCTGGAAAACCAGTTTTCTGCAATCAACAGTGCTTAAGTGTGGAAAGGCCTGAAAGATATGACTAACTACAAGACGTCAACACCAACTTGGTAACGAATCAACAACTAGTTGATGACCTGCATGAGTTCTACTGCATGGGTTCTACAGTAGAAACTCCTGTTTTCACACACACACACACATACACACACACACACACACACACACACACACACACCTGGCCTAAAAATCTCTCTACACAACCATTAACACCTCTGGCAACCCCCACCCCCTTCTACACTTCAGGTTTGTTAGAGGATATTTATCAGATCTTTCAGAAACAGAAGAGAATGAAAGCTCCATGCCCAGATGGTGTTACACCAGCCTGTCTAAAATCCTGTGCTGACCAGCTGGCCCCCATCTTCACACAGATCTTTAACAGATCACAGGAGCCCTTCCTACAGATGTGGCCATTAAGAATGTGCGTTTTCCCGCGAGATGCCGCAACCTGCCACAAGCAACATTCGGGAATTTAAATAAATATGTTGCGCTTCACTGAATATCCGCCAGATGGTGCATGGAAGCACTTTATCTAAAAGCCAGACCAAGTTCAATGAAGAATTGTGTATAATTAGTTAACCTAAAACAATATTTTTTCCAATGCTGAAGCAAACATAAATTTTATTTTGTTTTACAACAGATCTTTCATGATGAATGTGTGTATATGTGCTTCATATTATTTTCATAATGATGAACTGAGATGCCCAAAATCGTGCTTTAAAATTCCTAATAAGTTTCTTATATAGTTTTTGTTATGTCTTAACAAGGACAAAACAATGAAAGACATGGCAATGGCATAATTATTTCATCCATTATTTAACCACGGCTGGAAATAATAGCTGGAATTTGATTGTGAATTTATGACTGAAATAAAGCTGTTCGTCGCTGTGCGGAAACCCGCTGCGCTGTCGCGTTGTATTCAGCGAATAGACTAAAACAAAATCATGTTTGCTTTAGCAATGGAAACAATATTGTATTAGGCTAACTTTATTAAAGATTATTCACTTTTGTATTATTTGTTGTACTTCGTCTTTTTGCACACACACACACGGGCATCTTTAAATTTAAACAGAAAATAATATTGGGCTGGTAGGCACGTTATTTTTCATATAACTTAAACGGCTGTATGAAGTTTAAATATAGACAATAAATTAATAATTGCATTTGCTTTTCATTTGAGCACTGGTGTAAATAGCTTTTTCTTTTTATATTCTACACTCTTATATAGTATATATTATACTCTTGAGCAGTAGAGGACTGGCCATCTGGTGCACCATGAAACATTAATTGAAATGCAATTCTTATACACAGAAAATAATTAAATACACAGCAAAAATATGTTATATTATATTATGAATTGAACAAATCAGCTCACATCGGAGCGCGCTGGCGTGTTGGAAAAGCCAGCGTTTATCTAGCGAGTAGTAGGTGGGGCATTTTATTGATAAATTGCACGCTTCTATCATCCTTTTGATCAAAACGTTGCCTTTTGTTAAGGCTGCGGGTTTATACACGCCGATTAATTAATTTTAGATGTATTTTAAAGCATCTTTTTAGGCCTAAATATTCATTTTTATTTATGGCCAGGTGTATTACAAAGTGAAGACCTGTTGTTCAGTTGTTTCCGGTGTATCTGCACTGAGAGTTTATGTTTGTCCATAAACTCATACTGTACTCGTACTGTACTTGACTCATACTGTAAGTGTGTATGCACGGAGAGTTTGTGTGGGTTTTTGTCACGTTATCTTCTCCTTCAAACGTGCTTCCAACCAACCAACCCTGGCCTTAAAACTCAGAAGGCTACATGTCATAGCCAATAACTGCTCCTTTGATTTGCTGGTTACAGCAGGGCACTGACTGTTGATCAGTGTAAACTAGCCGTAAAAGCCAACATAAGAATCATTTAATACTTTTAGAACACCACTGACATGTACAGATTGTTTATTGTTGTTGCAAGAAAAATACATACCGTTTTCTTTTTTACGAGCCGGGTGTTCAAAATTTTACATTTGTAATATATGTAATATGTACAGTGGGAGCCACGTCAAACAGCCGCGTGAAGCATGACAGGTCCATGACAGGACCATGCACGATCCGTGCACGGAATGTGATCCCCCGCGATGATGCAGTTAAAGATGCCCCGCCCCATAAACGCCCCCATGCGCTTTCTAAAAAGATGGTTGCAATGCTGTATTATCCCGCCAGATGGAGCATTGACTGCTTCAGTTAACTGCAGTGTCCAAGCAGCCGTATACTATGTTAAATATATAAC
>JAOTRS010009482.1:0-11325 GCA_028565755.1 Dinotopterus cunningtoni | reverse complement strand
GCACCCACAGGACCAAGGCATTGCCCACACAGCTGAACACGATGACCATCGTAAAAAAGACTGGGGTGACCACTGCTCCAAAGCGGATGACTTCAGTCTTGTTGCACGATTCATCAGAAATGTCATAATAACTATCACTATAATTCTCATATGTTGTAGTACTCTTTTCTTCCATATTCTGGTCCATGCTAAAAGAAGAAATAATAAAATATACATTTTATTACTACAAAAATGAAAACATACAGAAGAAGGCATTTTTCAAAAGGTTCAAAATGTTCACAAAAGGTCTTCACAATGTAACATTTACTGATTCCATCATAAAAAGCGATCTCCCATTTATAACGGATTTAAAAAAATTACGTTTCACCTTGGTGGACTAATTTTATTGCTTTGTACATAAAAAAAAAACAATTATTTAATTTCCATACCTTAAGTATGAGCGCCAATGTGTTCTCCAAAACAGCAGTTGATTTAGCGTTTGATACTCCTTTTATTCCCTTTTGAAACCTCTTCAGAAATACATAGTTCCTATTAGGGTCTCATTAAACCCTCCCTATTTTCACTAGTAAACCCACGTTTTTTTCACTAGTAAACCCACGTCAGTGTTTTGAAATGTCAGACTGTAGGAGTAGAAGCTAAAAAAATAAAACGTGGATTTTAAATGCAAGGTTTCATGCAAATCCTGGCATTATAATAGATCCCTAAATTAAAACCCGAATTCAGTGTGTATATGTCTATGTATTTCGTCAGATTGCCGCCCGCATTCACCATGGCATAGTTTCGACAAAAATATGCAAAATCACAATTTTTTTTTCCTTCCAGAGTTGCAATCATTTTTGGCCGATAATTCTCCAGAACATATGAAGGACCATCAATGGAGTTAAGGTCAAACCTTGACCTTGTTTTTAAAAATGATTCCTCATGCTTCCAGAACTACTCTTTCACAGGTCCTGGAATATTCCCATGGCATCAGGTAAGAAATCCTCCATAGATGTGATAACCTCAGTACATTCAGGTCGTCAGCTGACTTCATTTTATTGCCACATGACGTTGCTGAGCCTAGACCTGAGCAACTGAAGCAACCCCAGATCATAACACTGTCTCCAGAGGTGTTTTTTGCTCCATTTTTTTTTGCTTGTTTTTCTTACACCATTCTGTAAGAACTCAATATGAGTGTCAAAATTCAGTATTTTTTACAGAATGGTGTGAAAAACAAGCAAAAAAAAAAGTCCAGTAAACATAAGTTCTGTAGACAGAAACAACCTTCTAAAGAGAGAGGTCAAAGATGAATGGTATGACTGGTTAAAGCTGAAATCAACACTCTTTATATTCGGAATTAACATGTTAAATATTGAAGAATGTGGATTACAAAAGCAGAAGACGATATCAGGTTCCAGGCCTGTCAGACAAGAGCAGTAGTCTGGGGGTACAGTGTGCTCAGACTCACTAAAACTGAAGAGTTGAAGATCACCTAGTCTTCCAGAATTCCAAAACACATGGTTATAAAATATAATTAAAGAAAATGATAAATTATAACAGTTAAGGTTAAAAGTTTAATAGAAAACATCTCCAGTGATATCAATAATAAGGCTGAATAAATTCTAATTCAATTTTCTTATTCATTACATACACAACCATACACAGTATGATATGCAGTGAAATGCTTACATGACGCTTACAGGAAATAAGAGAGGCAAATGCCAATAGAAAAGGATTTCAAATATAAAATCTACAACATGTAGCAGTTTTGTTACAATACAATAAAGAATAAAATAGAAATATACAGGACATGCAAATAATATAAACTGTCTAAATAAACTTTATAAAGTATATGGAATGTGCAGTGTGCAAACAGCAGCAGTATGGGTGGTCATGGAGTGTGAAAAAAAATGATGAGCAACAGTGGTATTGTCCATCTGTAAAGTGCAATATTAATCCTCATTTATGTGTAAACAGAGCCAGAAATGTGCAACATATGTGTCCTGTGGAATATGCAAATGTTCAGTGCGGTTGGTATTTTGGTGTGCCCCAACACATTAAGATTTTTTTCCCCATTGTTGCGCTATTAATACGGGAGCCGTTGATATGGGGTGGAAACGTCCTCCCCTTACAGGATGTCATACTGTATAACTATACACCATGTTGAAGAAAATAGTTTACATATGGGCTCTACGGTTCTTTTGTTCTCTTTCTCTGCCCTTGTCTGTCTTACTTTCTCTCTTTTTGTCCAGACCATGCAGTTTTCGTGCTCTGTGGTTTCACAGATGCATGAGTAACTGAAAACTTTTTTCAGTTACATTTTCACTAAGGAATCGAAAAAGTTTGTTTTGAAGCGGTGACCTATTTATTCTTGTTTTGCTATAAAAAAAAGACTTTACCAAATCTACTATGTGGCATCACAAGCATGTAGGGCTTATGCATGGAGCCTGATATCAGTAATATTTACTTAATGTGTAAAACCCATGTTAAGGACTGTTAAAGTCTGACTGGAAGCAGTAGGTCTTATACATTGACTGAAGTCAATTTCGCTTATCAGGCCACTTTAGATTCGCCAGTATTAACATTTACACCAATTATGTCCTAAAGCACATGCACAACCATTGTCTGCATATTTATATGAATAAAAGAAAGGTTTTGTCTGTACATTGGTCAGAACTCGATGATATCAATGATATTTTTACATTTCAAATATTGGAGGACCTGAAACCAGTGTCAGAATGTTTTCTGTCTGTATGTCTGTCTGTATGTCTGTATGTCTGTCTGTCCAGCCAGATTACATTACAGCATCTAACGTTCTTTTTTTACTCATTCAGTGCTTTTGCCTTGAGGTGGGCGTGGCTATACATGTCACTCCACAAAGCCAATCAGTGTAAAAGTTTGCTGTTTGTACACAGACAAAAAAATGATGGTAATACACCTACAAGCCAGCTAAGTCCTCTACACACATGCTGGTGTGACTCATCAGGGCTTACTACAAAAAATTGAACGTACACTATGAAAAATGAAACTTGTGCCATAAATTAAATCTAAATGGTCATTAGAAGGGAAGTTATGAGCAGTTATGTGCCAGATTATAAACCCCAAGTTTTGTCAGCGTACCGCATATGCGTCAAACTGTGGGCGCGTGTTAAATCGAACGCTGGACAGAATTAAATGAAACTTTTGCAGTATTGCAGATATCTGCCTGAAGTTTAACCATAACTGAAATCAAAATGTTAGTGACGTTATGAACAGTTATGTGCCACATCAAATAATTGACTTTTAAAGATACCAATAACCTTCTTTCTCAATGTAAATAAACACCTGGACCAATAGAAATTAATTAGAAAATCTGAACTTAATATTTTTACCGCGATTACTTAATATTTTCACTGATGAAATAACAGCGCTTACATGGTATAAGTGAATTTTAACAGCGCCGCAGTCATTTTAAGACTAAACTTAATTTTTATCTACTTTTTCAATTTCTCATCTGTGATTCACTCACCGATTACCGTACAGGGAGTGTATTTTTGCGAAAGAAGTACAACTTAGTGTAAACAAGGTATAAGATACTCAACCTTACAAAATGTTATTTCTTTATATTAATAAGTTAGACAGAGAGCTCTGCCGTACATGAAGACAAGCAGACATGTATGTGGGGTTTGACCTGAAATAATAATATAACTGATCACATTAAAGCTGATCAGCTTATTTTTAGCTTTACCTTTTAACTATTTCTACAAACTCTTTTCTCATCAATGACGAGCACTTACGTGAGTACTACATATACTATAAACACTGAGAGGTGACGTTTATTATTATGTTATAGTGGCATCTAGAAGTAAGGTTTTGAGCCACTTTCACAATGGCCAAATTGTGATGGCTAGGTGACTGGGTCATGATGACTAGAGTCCATGCCTCAGTGTTTCAGGGCTGTTTTGGGGTCAAAAGAGGACTTGCTTGATATAAAGCAGGTGGTCATAATGATCGGTGTATATCCTGGTAATAATACCTACTTCAACCTCATAACATCAGTCCAAAACAGTAGTGACCTATGTGTTCTGATACCTTTCTATTGGACCCATTAACCTTCCCTCAGTTTGAGTTACAGTAGCTCTTCTATCAGATCGGACTGGTCAGCCTTCGTTCCCAATATGCATTGGTGAGCCTTGGACGCCCATGACCCTGTCGACAGTTCACCGGTTTTCCTTTGCAGGACATTTTTGTTAGGTCCTAACCATTGCAGACCAGGAACATCCCACAAGAGCAGTTGTGTAGCCATTACAATGGTGGCTGAAATTGGGTGGGATATACTGTATTTTACTGAAGTCGATGTGTTGGAAGCAGAAAAAAAATAAGGATTTGAGTAACCTTGACATGGGCCAGATTGTGATTCCTAGAGGAGTTGGTCAAAACTGTAGCTCTTGTGGGACGTTCCCAGGCTGCAGTGGTCAGGACATGCAAAAAGTTATCCAAGGAAGGAAAACCAGTGAACTGGCGAGAGGGTCATGTGGGTCAAATTGATGAAAAGGTTCATTCCGTTTGTGAAAAGGTGTCAGAACAGTGCATTAGTGTTATGGCGGCAAAAGGGGGACCTACTCGATATTAGGTGGGTGGTCATAATGTTATGGCTGATTGGTGTACGTACATAAGACCCCTGCTTCCGGGACATTTGACCATCCTTAGCCTTATAATCTGGATTTTATTTATTAATTTTATACTATTGTTTTTATTTTATACAATACTTTGCTCTTGGTTAGAATTTAACTGCATTTTGTGTACTTTGCATAATGACACTAAAGTTGAGTGTAAACTATTTTAACTAGTAAAGTACAAAGATACTCGATAATATTACGATAATATGAGGTAAACTAGAGTAATTTTCATCATCTATAACGTATTTTATTAATAAACTGTCAATGTTTGGTTCATCAAACTCTTCGAAACACTTCTGCCTGGTTTTAGCCTCCGGTCACATGACCTTATTTACCTCGGCCATACGGCGCAACTCAACTTGCTAGACGCGACTCGCTCTTTCTTGCCACTGATTGGTCGAACGCGCTGCCGATCATCCCTACGTCCCACCCAGTGCATGATAGTTCCACTTGTCCTGTCCTGTAAATAAATCGATATGGAGGATCATCTTTCCTTTCGGTACTACAGTATGTTTATACACTTTATACATATTAAATGTACATGGTCTTTTATCGATTTATTTCTTAAATGAATTAAAGATGTGTGTATGCTCAGCGTGAGTAAAGTGAAGATGTTTAAACAGTTAGTTGAGGAAGAGAAGAGCAGGTGCGGTGCTCGATTAAAGCTAAAGAGTTTCTTTCTTCCCTTTTTAAAAAAAAAAAAAAAAGATTTATTTTGCTCAGATAGGTGTTGCTATTCCTCAATATGACGTCGTAATGAAATCAAACGAATGTAAAAGGTTTGAGCTGTAAATGTCCTTATCGTTCCCAATCACCGGTGTGTGTTTACAGAAGCGCGAGCCTATGACGTAACTCTTTACTTTTGAACTTTATTGGCTCAATAATATCACATACATACTGTAATTCTGTACATAACAGTTTGTCTAATAGTACTTCCGGTCGGTTTATTTATTAAATATATACCTGATCATTTGACACTTTTAATAATACATTGTATTAAAAGTATAATTTATAAAAGTAAATTTTTGAATAGATATTAATATGACTGTATTGGACTGAGGGTGAGACTCCTTGAGCGGATCCTGCTGATGTGACCTGCCAAAGTTAAATGTTTAACAAATAAACCACTACAGGTTTGTATGTTTTGAATGCGTGAACAATCATTATATAATATAATAATAAGCTACAAAATATTTTTTATATTTTTCGTACTTTTTGAACATCCCTACAATGGGTTGTACCATTGTTTAAGCTTTGGTTGTATCTCAGTTTTTCTATAATAATAATAATAATAATAATAATAATGTAACGAGGGGGTTAACTCTGTTTACCAGGTCTGTTTTTTTGCCGTACATCCTCCGCCTTAAAACTTGGCAGTAGAATTTGCTATTGTCTGGCTCCTCATGACGAATTCTCTGTGGATTTCGAAAAAAATTATGAGTAAGCACTTGGTCGAGTTTGCGGATCTGCCTCGCCTTTTTCCGGTCATGGCAATGATGGGCTCTTCCACTGCGAAGACTGTTGGTTTGTCTCAGAGTCGTACCCACACACCCAAGTTTCGTCAGCGGTCATGATCCTCGACATAAAGGACGGGTCATCTGCGACACGCTGACGGAGTTCTTGGCAGATTTTAACGCGATGTTCCTTCTGATCCTGGGTCAGCAGTCTGGGGACGAACTCAGCAGCAACACGGCGCATGTTATGATTGTCTGGACTGTTCCGGATGACATTGACACACCGACAATGGCAGCAATGTTGTGGATTGTTTTCTAACCATCATCATGCACAAGTTGATGAATAGTTTCATCCTGGTGCCGTCTCCTTCCCCGGGCACCCTGACTGGTCTGCATTAACAAACTGTGTGTTTTGACACCTTTCTGTCAGAACCAGCATTCACCTTTTCAGGAATTTGAGCCAAAGGAGCTCTTCTGTTGGATCGAACTACACTGGCCAGCCTTTGCTCAACACTAGCATCAAAAAGCTTTGGCCGTCTATGACCCTGTCACAAGTTTCCCAGTTTTCCTTGGAAACCCAGTCATCACAATCTTGTCCTTACACTTGCCCATTTTATTTTGTTAAGATATTTTATCTTACTGATTTTTATAAAAATATACATACAGAAAGTACATTTTCCCTGATTTTTGATCTGTTTTTCCTTTTATCGTAGGTTGCCCTGATCGATCACGCTTCATGATGAACCTCTGAGCTGCCTTTGTTTTCCTCCTGCTTCACCATGGCATCAGTGACAGTTGGTGAAAATCAGCTCCAAAGGATAATCAGAGATCTGCATGGTATCCAATCACACAATTTACACACACACAAACGTTATGTATGATGCGACAGCCATAGTGATGTGTTGTGCCTTTGTGCACACACTAATCTTACCCTTACTTTATAACTCATTTCGCACCGGATGATGCATCTCGGATCATTTTCTCGTGCAGACGCAGTCGCTGAGTTGACCAGGGAGCATGTGGAGAGCGGAGAACCCATCACAGACGACAGCCCTAGTCTCCATAAGTTCTCGTCCAAACTAGAGTACTTACTGCAAGTACGTTTCTATCGTTATTCATACATATTATCAGTGATCTCTATTAAACCTCCATATTAAATCTATATAACATTTTTTATTCATCTTCTTGTGAGCTAACTAAAATTTTTTTTCTTTCCCAGTTTGACCAGAAGGAGAAAGCCACTTTTCTGCGCAGTAGGAAAGACTACTGGGACTATTTCTGTGATTGCTTGGCCAAGAACAAAGGGGCTAACGACGGCATCCGCTTCGTCAAATCTATCTCAGAGGTGATTTTAATTATTTTTTTTTATTATGTAGATTTGGAATATTTCTTAAAGTGATTGTTTAGTGAAAAAACTAAACAAATTTTAAAATCGGTGTGTATAACTTCTATAAGGAAACTATTTTGGAAGGAGTCTCCAGTGCGAGTACTTTGTTGAAGCTAGGTCTTTAGAATCTTTTCCTCCACAGGAAAGTCTTACTTTCTGTTTTCTTTTTTTTTAGTGCAGTGTTTCCCACACGTAGAATATACTTAGGTGGGCTGTCGTGTATTGTATATGCCACCTGTCATAAAGAAACAAATAAGAAAGACGTACTGATGGTGGCACACCATCATCTGCAGAGAAACACAGTGAACGAGCTCTTCTTTAAAAACCCAGGAAGATTAACCCTTAAAACTCAATTCTGGATTAAGACTTGGAAGTTTATATGCATGTGAATGCAGGCGAGCGAATATTTTTGGCAATACACTGTATCTGAAAGTCCTTCATGAGTTTATTCCTGTTAAAAGTTTAAGCAGATTTTTTTTCCCCCAAACCTTCGAGTTTATTTCACCTTTGAATACCATTAAAGAAGAATTTAAAATCCCAGTAGAAGCGCGTTTCGTTTGTCAGCTGTGACATGACATCTGCTGTCCGTATGTTGGCCACTCCGCGCAGTCTTTGCCATCTGCCGTGCTGTGAGGTGACACTCGGCAGTGAGTACACAGCTCAGGACAAAACCTGGCATTTTATGGAAATTACTGTTTCAGTTTGGGTTTGTGCAACATAAAACAAGATTTCTGATTTAAAAAGCCTCGTATTGATGTGTCTTATTTACGTTTTATGTTTTCGTGTGCCGCAGCTGAAGACGTCTCTGGGAAAAGGTCGAGCCTTTATCCGGTACTGCCTGGTGCACCAGCGACTGGCCGACACTCTCCAGCAATGTCTGATGAACCAGAGAGTCACATGGTAGGAAAATCAGGAAGTACAAGTGCTCACTATCAGAACATGTTTATCAGGAAGTAGAGCACAGGGCGCTTTGCCAGAAAACATGTGAGTGTATTTTTGTCTGAAGGTAAGGACGGTAAAAATATCCGGGTTGGATACTGGATGCTGCTGTTTCAGCCCGTCACTTATGGCTGTGTCTCAAATCACGCACTAAACACTATGTTATGTACTTATCGGTGTAGTACACTGTCATTACTAATGAGAATGAATAATAATAAATGCCATGTGACACCTCATGATGTTGAATCACCAGGACTCGATATCCTCCGCAGCGATTACTCATTATTGTGTTTAAAGAACGGTCCATTAAATCACGCTCATAAATTACATTCATATTTTCTTTGTAGATTTTTTTTTCGAAAAACTATTTTTTAAAATTATTTTTTAATAATAAATACAATTTAGCTAAAATTTGCCAATTTTATCGTTGCACATTAATCTTTACGCATAGTGCAACCGGTTATTTTCATGCATAAATAATGATAACCAGACCCACGTGTTTGTTTTGTTGTTTATTATTTAAAATGGCTAAAATCATACTTCGTTGTGAAGTATGATTCGAAGCATTGATCCGCACATCATCTTTCACACACGAACACGCACTGTAACAGTGTACTAGCCACGCCACTCCTTGCATACACATTGTAAAAGTGTTTTTAGAAACAACAGCGATGCGATTTGTGCCAGAGCTCTCTGTGAAAATAAAGACAGCGGAAGAGAAAGTGGAGCATGAGTAACCGAGAAAAATCCAGTTTACAGGAAAGAAATTACAGTATGTAAGAAGCCTGGCTGGTGTTTCCGACGAGCTCATCTAGTGTCAGATTACAACTAAGTTGTCAAGGTTAATGTCTCATCTTCTATACCGCTTTATCCTGTATACAGGGTCGCGGGGGGCCCTGGAGCCCATCCCAGGAGACTTGGGGAACTAGGCGGGGTACACCCTGGACGGGGTGCCAATCCATCACAGTGTCAAGATTAACACTACAGTATATGCAAAATAAACCTTTTAATAGGTCATGTTTTAATGGCAATGTATTAAATAATGATTACTCATCATAGCTGAGTTCTTATTAAAGGTGGGAGTTTATTCTATTGTGTTTTGTTTAAATGGCAAAAGAATCACTTTTACCTTTTTTTTTTATGTTTTTTTCCCATCATACACAAAAACTAATAGTGTAATTTTCCTAATTTGAACTAAATTAATGGATAATTTACTATACAGTCGACCTCCGCAAAGTCGCGGATCAGAGTTTGCGGGTTCAGTCGTTTGCGGAATATTAGGACCTTACCAATAATTGTTAGCGGGAACCCTTGCAAATTCGCTGAAACCGCAAATACTCTTCACATTTTTTTATGATTTTTTTTTATGGCAATATATAAATTTCATGCGTTTTAAGACTTAACTATTAAGAAAAATGTAATTTACTAATTTTGTAACTTAAGTATTAACAATAATTCAGCTACATTTCCATATAAAATATAATACTGTATACATTTTTTTGTACTTTACATTCTTTTATTTTTTGTTTTTGTCTTTTTAGGGTAATGAATTGAGCTGAGTTTGAAATGAAATTAAAATATAATGGAAGCATATTTGGGGTTTAAACTATTAAAATACGCATTTATTAGGCATTTTTTGGACCACATCCAAAATTTGCGTTTTTTCACAATTTGCAGGTGCTCAAGGAACGTAACCCCTGCGGATTTCGGGTGCCGACTGTTTTTCGATAATGGATGAGTTAGAATATAATTGGAGTCAATTTAGAGGCAGATATGATATACAGTACTGTGCAAAAGTATTGATCCCCTTCATTTCTTCGTATTTTTCCAAAGAGTCAGACTTTCTTGTATTTCTTGGTGTAGTCTTAAGGAATAGTTCTCCAGGCTTCCTAACACCCCGTTTTGTCTCTCATGTTCAGTCCTGTTCCTGTACCTCAGAGGAATGTTTTTTTGTTTGTTCGGCCACACAGTGACCTATAAATCATTTAAGCATTAAAAAAAAAGCATGCCTGTAAGAAACTTGTGCAGATGGTGACAGATGATCAGGTCGGTGATTAGTACACTGGTGATTCTGAATGCTGAGTGGTTGGAACAGACGAGAGGGGAAATGAGGTCGCTGCTGAGGTTTTTCGAGAAACAATTATTTTTAGGCACTTTGTAGCCTGTAGCAGTAAGTGTGGGGGCTCAATACTTTTGCACAGTACTTTAAATATCTCCATGTGTACAGTACATGCAGACACAAAATTTGTGAATTATATTATAATGAAGCAGTTATTAAATGAATTTCTATTAGCATGTGCAGCAGTGTTGTATTCTCTCTAGTACACACTGTTTTGTTATGTAGGCTTCTTTTTTCCTCCCTACAGATGGTTGTCATAGAAACAAACAAATACAATTCTGTTTCTAAATGCTACTACACAGTAATACCGAAAAATAATATGTCCTAAGGGTGACATAATAATGTGATCTAATATATCATACACCAGACTTATGTTTCTCAAAAGGCAAGAAATCATATCGCTTAACGTCTGCAGAATCGGTGCACGCTCTCGTCCGTTCTCGCCCGTGCTCGTGCGTGCAGCGTGGGAACACTTGTTGTACGCCACGGCCTTGTTTATGTGTACGGCAGTGTATTTTAAACCAGAACCCCATTTTGTGTGTAGAACCACTGAACTGAACTGAAAGTTAAAATGACATAACAGAGACCAAGATTGAGGAAACGTGTCCCATCGGTAAGGGTACACTGGAAAAACAAACACACAGATAAAAGGAAGTAAAGCATTTTAAGGTAACGCTTAGAACCAACAAACTGTGGCTTATCAGTACATTTGGGCATTTGGCAGACGCTCTTATCCAGAGCGACTTACATTTTTTTTTTTATCTCATTACACATCTGAGCAGTTGAGGG
>JAOTRS010009371.1:0-11334 GCA_028565755.1 Dinotopterus cunningtoni | reverse complement strand
GTTTATAAAATGTGTCAAAATTTTTGTATAAAATATTATTTAAAAAAAACCTTAACAAACCAGCTTAACTGCTAAATATAAAGAGAAAATGAATTTATACATAAATATAGGGGGGGAAAACAACTTGTTTATATAACACACTATGTTAACTCTGTGGAACTAGTTTGGGTTCTGTAGAAGGAAAACTTGCAACAAAACTTTCTAAAAGTGCAAGTAACAATTTTAAGGTGTATGTTTGCTTAATTAATGTCTAATATTGATCTTAATAGCTCAATAACATTCATGCAATAAAAAAACAAACAAATAAGACAATCGATAATTTAATTTATTAGCAACAAAAAAACAGCTTACATGTTACAACGCTGCCATCTATCGGTCACATGTCAATATTACATTACAGTTACCGTGTACAATAATAATATTCACGTGTTATAATGCATTCATTTACTCATTTCATTCATTCGTTGCCTGGAGCCTATCCCAGGCGAAACATGGCACGAGGCAGGGTACACCGTGGACAGGGTGCCAATCCATTGCAGAATACACACACACACACACACACACACACACACACACACACACACACAATCCAGGCAATTTAGCGTTACTCCAGGTACTCCAGTTTCCTTCCTCAGTCCAAAGACATGAAGATTAGACTAACTGGCATTCCCTGTAGTGTGTGTGTGTGTGTGTGTGTGTGTAGACAGGGTGCTATAGACAATGAGTGAGTGAATAAATATGCATAAATCACATGGTCAAATATACATTTATTATCAAATGCACTTTGTGAAAAGGAATTCTACTTAGTGTGTCTATATAGTACAGGATATAATAACAGAATAATGTATACCAAATTAATACACAGTTTGGCATTTTACTTTGGCATTTTAAATTTTATATATGTAAGAAAACATTTTGCACATGTTCTTCATAAGAAATGGCAATTTATGCCACCAGTGCGCTGTAGTTAATATTAAGAATAAATAAATAAATAATAACGTATCACATTTTTTTTGTATTGTACAGAAATGTATTAACAGATGGAACATTTTTGTATGGTGAGACTACTCATACGTGTGGGCGTGGCGTGGTCAAATGGGCGTGGCTTGGTTAAATGGGCGGGACAGGCTACTTCCTAGTTCCATATTTTGCGCAGTTTGTATGCGGTGTTATAACACATAAACATGGCAATAAGTTTAGTTTAGGCGATGTGTAATGTGTATGATATTGGTGTTAAGTAGTTTAGGTTTTCTGAAAACTTTCCTCCAGCTTCCTTTGAGACACTCGGACTTGTGCAGAAGAAGGAAGAAGAAGAAGAAGAAGGTCGGAATGTAGCTCGAGGTGGGGGTTCTGCCATGAAGACCTCCGTGTTCCCGGGTTACTCGTGTCTGGACTTCGTGTTCAGTCTGCTCGGGGTGTGTACCTACCTGTTTGACGTGGGGTCGGACCTGTGGCTGGGGCAGGAGTTCCTCCGGCAGGGGCACTTCTTCTGGTTCGGCTCGCTGATCGGGTTCATGCTGACCTCCTCCGTGCTGGTCCAGATGTTCAGCTGGTTCTGGTTTAAATCCGACCTGGAGCTCAGAAACTTCCAGAGCAAACACAAGCACATGGTCCTGTTCGGCAGTGACAGACACCTGAGGCTCACCTGCGTCCTGCACGTGTGTCAGCTCGGCTTCTTCTTCAGGTAAATCCATTCATTCTGTGGAACGATTATGACGTAATGCATGACTCATCATATAACATACAGCTGGACACTGGCCAAGTGTTTAGACATGTGAGTGTGAGTTTCCTGCAAAAAGTTTTGGACTTTCCTGAAGTTCTCCAGGTGGCGTAGTGGTTAGCACTGTCACCTCATATACAGTGCCTCACAAAAGTAAGTACACCCCTCACATAACTCTAACAATAAGTCGCCCCTATCCATAGCGTCTTACATTTTTATCTCATTATACATCTAAGGGTTAAGGGCCTTGCTCAAGGGCCCAACAGTGGCAACTTAGTGGTAGTAGGGTTTGAACCTGGGACCTTCGGAACTGTAGTTCAATGCCTTAACCACTGAGCTACCCCTGACCCCATGCAGACTTAATTTTTTTGTGTAAGCACTCTTGTTATCTACAGTAGCACGGCCTTAATCCATGTTGTTGCTGGGATCCTCCTCCGCTTCTCCATAATGACATCACGGAGCTGCTGGATGTTAGACACACGGCGCTTCACTGACAAACACATGAACATGATGAATAGGTCATGTGACTTTGCATGGTTAAAGATGTACAGCTGTTATCACTAACTGTAGGGTGTACTCACTTTTGTCGCCAGCTGTTTTGACCATAATGGCTGTATGTTGAGATATTTTTTAGAGGAAAGTAAATCTATACTGTCATACAAGCTGCACACTGACTAGTCTAAAATATATCCAAGTTTCAATTCTATAGTATTGTCTATATTTGAGAAGAGATAATAAAATGTTTGCTGAAATTAGAGTGGTGTACTCACTTTTGTGAGAGGGTGTATCATATATATATATATATATCAATATATAAAGTATAGCAATATATTAAGTATTTATACAATTTTTTTTCCTGAAGTGTGTATACATATCTTTTGACTGATCCAATGCTGCGTATACACACACACACACACACACACACACACACACACACACACACACACACATTCATACACTACGGGCAATTTGGGAACGCCCATCAACCTAATCTTCATGTCTTTGGACTGTGGGAGGAAACCGGAGTACCCAGATGAAGCCCTGGGGTCTGTGTGCGTGGAGTTTGCATGTTCTCTTTGTGCTTGCTTGGTTTCTTCCAGGGAAGGGGAAAGGAAGGAAAGCTCTTGCATTTTAAAACCTGTTTGCCCCCCTACGAAATGTCACATATTCAAGCATATCAATTAAACTGAAACAAACAATCTGTAACTTATTCTACTTATTAATCATTGCTAAAAAAAATCTAAAGAATGAAACGTTTAAGATGAGAAACGAGTCTTGACTATCTGATAACAAACTGGATAGATTTGGCTTTTCTCCGTAAATATACAGTACATTCGGCTGAAATGCACTCTTTGCTGCTGGAAAGCTGTCCGACATATTTCCGCAGATTGTCCGTTTTTTCCCTGTTTGGAGAGGTCAAGGCACGTTACACAGTAACCCTGATGAAAACTTTCCACTTCATTTTGGTAGAGAGGTCAAAGTACAGGGTGTCCCGTCAAGTCCAGCATCAACAGACTAATGTGTATTTTTATATTATTGATAACGTTGAGCCTTGTTACGTGAGCAAGAACAAAAAAAAAAAAAACAACAACAACAAGAAGTCCATTAGGTATCAAAGGTGCAAGTATAGCCGTGTGTTTATCGACCGGATATCATGTCTCAATCTGTTTATTGAGGAGAAACACTGAACATGTTCAACAAAGCTTTGGTTTAGGTGTTTTTTCCCCTCCCTCATGTGATGGTGGACTTCTAGGACACCATATAATTATTGGCAAAAAAAAAAAAAAAAATTATGCCGACACTCTGATCTTCATCCTCAGGCTGGTGTCAGGAGTCTGGCAGGGCTTCTGCATATGGTGGCGAGGACAACCGGGCTCGGAGTACGCCACCTACCTGACCCATGACCTCAGCATGCTGCGCCTGTTCGAGACGTTCTGCGAGAGCACGCCGCAGCTCTCGCTTATGATCTACATCATGATCTACAATAATCACGCCAGGACCATCCAGTGTGAGTGAGCACTTCTGTAGAGTTCATGCGACTTCCATTTATAACAATGACGCTGACTGAGTGAGTGTTGAAATTTAGAAACTGTCAGAGGAAGTGGCCTGAGTCCTTTCTGAGAAACTCTATACTTTACTAGCGGTTACATCACAGCCAGTGAATCTGATTTATAAATGTTCTGTAAGATTTATAGATTTATATTAATACCTTTTTTAAAATGTTAAAGTGTTGCATGAAATTTGTGATGTTTTTGTTCTGCAGATGTGAGCGCGATTGCTTCTACCATTTCAATAGCCTGGATGGTGGTGGACTACCACCGCTCGCTGCGTTTCTTCCTTCCCGAAAAGGCCAAACAATCATGGCTGTCCTCCGCCGTCTACTTCCTGTGGAACCTCTTCCTGATTGGCCCACGCGTCGTATGTGTGTCCCTCTTCACCTCCGTCCTGTCTTGTTATGTTTTCCTTCACTTCCTCGGACTTTGGCTTGGGTTTGTATTCTGGGCCTATTGGCAGGACACCAAATTCATGGACAGCAAAGCCGGAGAGTGGCTCTACCGCGGCACCGTAGGCTTCATCTGGTACTTTAGCTGGTTTAATGTAGCGGAAGGTAGGACCAGAGGCAGGAGCATCATCTATCATACGTTTATCCTGATAGACAGCGCAATCCTGATGGTCACATGGTGGTGCCTCAGAGATCCAGAAAAAAGCCAAGACTATTCCCTTATCCTCCTCATCCTCATCCCACTTATCTATCTGTTAGGTCTGTTGCTTAAAATGCTCTATTACTGCTGCTTTCACCCCAGGCTGGGCACGGAGAATGTTCCAGATATGCCTGATAATCTGGTGACTGGGTGTATAGCCATCGAGACGGACTTACCTAAATCAGAGGTCCTGAACAAGAGAATGGCCCGGCACGCTGCGAACTTTTACAACACAGAGAAGGGACTAAAGGACAGTGGGGTTATTTGAGAATACGAGAATGTGGAAGTTACAAATGAAGCTGGTTGCTGTTCAAACAGGTGGAGTTGCACTCACTCACTCACTCATTCCCTATACCTCCTATCCTGTACAGGGTCAAGGCAGGGCCTGGAGACTATTCGAGGGCACTTGGGGGGGTACACCCTGGACGGGGTGCCAATACATTTCAGGGCACACACTGTGGGAAATGAGGAAACGCCAAATGACCTTCCTTCTTTTCTCCCTTGCAAACTCCGTGCACAGAGACCTGAGGTCTGAATTGAACCCTCAGTCCTGGAGGTGTGAGGTCAGAGTACTAACCACTGCGCCACTTGATGACCGACAGATCATGACTGCAATTCCAGCTACAAGCTACATTATACTTTATCGATTATATATTAAGTTTATTAAACGTTTTTGTTGGCACTTTCAGACAGTTAGAGGTGAACCTGTAACTTCCAGATTGAGAATGTTGTGTTCACTTGTTTCAAGCTTTTTTGCCTTTTTTTTTGATGAAGATACAAACTGGAACTTTGTTTGAGATGTTCCTCAGCAATAAATAAAAACGACTAATTATAAAAAGAAATGGATAACAAATTTCAAGGAAATGTTATTTATTAATTAGTTTCCTGTTACAGCGTGCCCTTTTATTTCTTTATTCTTTGCATTTTAAATCCCCAATAATCCGCACATTCTCAGTCCTGTTCCAGGTCACTCTACAGATTCAGTATCAGTCAGGTTTAGTCCAGAGTAATGCACTATCAAGGTTCTGTGAATCAGTGTATTAGCTCTGTCTCGCTGTATTACTTCAGGTTAATGCATCGTGTTTTAAAGTTACAACTAAACCATTATGTCATTTCAAGACTATTATGTAAGATTTGAAAGATGGAAAGATTTCAGACTCGTCAGTTCATTTCTGGTATCATGACAGATGTTTACACTTATTTACATTGCTGATTGTTTTTTTTTATTATTTATTTAGATTTCTGTAAAACGACATACAGTATTTCAGGATATGATGTGCACGATACCTCATTCTGTTTCAGACATCATGTTAGCCTTAGATCTTTGTACAGCTTCAGGAAATACAGACATAATACATAGCTTGATATAAGTACAAGCTCAGCAAGATAGACCTATATGTGGATTTAATATGAAGTAACAGTTATAATAATGTTTCACAATACGATTAACAAATTTCAATAGTCGAGAATTTCAGATTTTTTTTTTCATCTTGCCTCCAGTTCTTATGCGGAACGCAGATATTGCACCATGTTCAAAGCCATACTTCATGCTGTAGGATGGTTGTTGGTTTGACTAGTAATAGTAGTTAATAAATTTATGCTGCTGTTTGTTTCATTTTTACTTATGAAATTACTTGGGAGATCAGTTACATGGTTAAAGACTTGTGTTAATTAGAGTAATACTTAGTAACAATTTGTGTCAAAATAAATCTTCAGTCAATAAATGAAATTATATTGACAAATAATAGGAATTTCTTTGATGTGAAAATAAAAAAAAAAATGTTTTTTTGTTTAGTTTTTTTTGTTATTTAGAAATTGTCGTATTGTTGATTGAAAAAAGTCAATAAATTGAATCCATTTCTATGTAGGTTTTATTTAACAATTGAAATAGTGTATATGAGTCAACCCGGGACTTGTGATGAAATTTTCTGTGAATGAATTCGTAAAACCTTGTGAAACGCAGGATTAAGGGAATTATATAGAGAAGTTCGAGAAATCAAAGGAGGTCTTTTTTTTCTCTCATAACTTTGTTCTGTTATTCTATACAATCAAAAGTCTCAGTTTGACTTGAACGCCCCTTTTAAATTGCCAAACATCTGGCACGGTTAACGTTTTTGCATTAACAGTAATACAATCTGTTTAAATATTTGCAGATGATGTGTGTGTGTGTGTGTGTGTGTTTTCTAGGCAGCTTCCTCTTAAATTAACTTCCTTAATGACATTTCAGTCCATGCTGCTTTTATACTTTACCCTTCTTGTGAAGCTGTTCTATTGTTTTGCCTGTTGTTAAAAAAAAATAAAATCCAGAAGTACAAAATAAAGCAAATGCAACTTTTGGATCATTCTTCATCACAAAGTGTGTATTATTATTATTACCTTGCAACTTCAGTTTGAATTCAATTCCATATAAATGTGAAATTTACAATAACAATAAATCTACATCATTACATTAAATCAGCTTTGCTTAATTCTCCGTTCTGACGAGTCAAAAATTGTTTTGGGTACTAACAGTACTTTCATTTACTACAACTCAGGTTTATATTCATGTGCATGTGCATCATTCACAGGGATTCTTGTACCCTTTATTGCATTAAAATGCGGAAGTGGTTTGTTGAAATTGTTGCTTTACTGTAAAGCAGTCACACGATCGCCGAAAGAAAAATGCCATGATTTCTGCATAGTCCTCACCTCACTTCAAGCTGGTTTCCACATGTTTAAGCCATTAAAGGAGTTCCTGGGAGGCCAGCGTTTCAGACGTAAATCAGACAGGCAGTCCGATCATGGCTCCGGGGGACTGAGAAAACTTTCTACATTGATGGTATTCAAGCACTAATCCGGGACCGGGATAAGTGTATCAGTGTAACGGGATTATATATGGAGAAATAAAGGCAGTTACTGTGTTGTATTATTCTGCACAATCAAAATCTCTGTTTGACTTGAACGCCCATTTGTGCCAGACAGAGAAAAAAAAAGAAAACTAAATGTTGACTTACTATCTAAAAAATTCTAATAATAAATGCCTTTTGCATGATGGTGCTTCATGTGGTACCAGTTTGTTTATTTTTCTTACACCTGTTGGTGGTGCTGTTGTACAAACATTAAACGTCATCATGATTAGAATCTGATAGCAGCAAATAATCTAATATAGATGAGAAAAAAAACTATATTAATGTTTTAAAGAGAGCTGCGTCTGTCCCTCAGTCAGATTTATGAAATGACAAAAACAAGACAAAAATAGTCATTTGGTCATCAAAACAAATAATCTACCGTCCTGAAATCTGCAGTTAACATGTAGAGTAGAAATGTAGAGTTTGCTTGGGATGGACAAGCAAAACTCGAGAGGTTGAACTAAGCACAAGATCTAACCGGGGACCCTGAAGCTGTCAGACTGCAACATTTCCCATTATTCCACTTTACTATTTATTATAATCAGCATATGTTTATGAATGTTTCATCACCTACATGAAGTAAGTTGACATACATGTGACGCCTTCAGTGCTGGAGTCTCATGTTAGATACGTACTTGATCACGACAATCTGCTTAAACCACAGACACACCAGTGAGACAAGATGAGACGTCAGCTGATCCTGCCAACTTGAAACGTCTCTTCCTATGTACAGTAGACTACTGCTCCAGACAGAGGTCGACTGAGAACAAGCCTTTTTTTCATATTGGTCAGGGTAGAATGATCTCTAATGCAGGTATGTGACTGGAACATTTAGTAAGAGATGGTTTCTTCTGCATAAGGATAAAAAAAATCAAATGCAGGAATGTTGGAATATCAAAACTTCGATTGTGTAGTAGAATAACAGAACACAGCTATGAGAGTAAAACCTCCCTTTATTTCTCTATTTGATCCCCTGCTACACTAATGCACTTATCCCAGTGTTTCACTAGTGCTTGGACACCGGAGCCAAGATCAGGCCTCCTACTTCGTTGTCTGAAATGCTGCCCTGACAGCCAACAAAATTTTGTTTACTTTTAACTGGCATTTAACTGGATGATCTTGTACAAGACTTGTACAACTATGTCATCAAGGAGAATTGTCATTAATTTCCCATATAAAAATAAGGAATTATAAAGACAATATCTCCAAAACTTTCTTCCGTACAGTCATATTGGGATCCATAAGATTACAGGACAGGTATAAAAAGTATTTTGATTTCAGGGGCCCTGTATTTGCATGTAATATTTTAGTTTGCCCCAAATCATTCTTGTTATACCGTCAAAGAGACCTTTATGATATTATGCATTTCTCAACACTAACAGTGTCATTAACATTTATAAATATTAGGTTTTATTTATCACTGGCAAAAAAAAAAATCTTGGTTGTAAATTCATAGCAGTTCACACAAATTTCTATTTATTAGTTTGGGAAGTTCACGTTTGGACCATATTTTATTAAAAAATGTTGTATGTCTGGCCAAATATATGTGCACCCTTGACCATCACAGTCATGTGTGTTTCTTCTGCAAACTGTTACCACAAATTTGGAAGTACACAATTGTATAAAATGTTGTGACTGTAACACACAAGTTACAGTTTCTCTTTACTGGAACTAAGAGGCGGAAACCTCCTCCAGCATCACAATGCTCTTGGGCACAATGCCAGCTCCGCTGTGTTAACTTTGGAGTGGAAGATCACTGATCTTATTTTTCACAGAACAACTTTGCGATAGACTTCTGTGGAACTGGAGTTTCCTCGACATCTCAACACCAGTGCCTGAGCTTTTTTTTTAAGTTGATTACAGAGATAATGTTTATTTCATTCTAGCCAGAAAATCATAAGCTGAAATAAAACTCAAACAGAAACAGATGCATTTATTGGAAAGGTTGGGTCAATGGGCTAAAACTTGCAGAAACTTTAAGGAACGCATTCTCATAGATCTTTTGTGGTTTACATTTACATTTAGTCATTTGGCAGATGCTCTTATCCAGAGGGATTTAAAAGTGCTTAAGTTTCCGTCATTAGCTATGATTCGCACAATCCTTACACTGGTTACTAGGTTACTAACTAAGTAAGTCAAACACTGCCCGCCAGTGTTGGAGGATTGAAGGTAACGTGGTGCGGTGCATGGTGTGAGAGCTAAGAGGTAAGTGGGTGCTGGACCATTTTTAGCTTTGTAGGCAAGCGTCAGGGTTTTCAGTTTGATGCAGGCAGCTACAGGAAGCCAGTGCAGGGAACAGAGAAGTAAAGTGGTGTGGAAGAACTTGGGAAGGTTGAAAATGAGATATGCAGGTGCTTTCTGGATCAGCTGCAGAGGACAAATGGTGGACAGAGGAGTGACTTGCAGTAGTCCATTCTCGAAGCGAATTCTTCTGATGTTGTGAAGAAGAAATTGACAAGAGCGAGTAAAGTTATCAAGATGTGTGGAAAATGACCATTCATTGTCCAGAGTTACCCCAAGATTGAAGGCAGTGACAGAAGAAGTGATCCGGTTGGTGTCCAGGGAGATCACAAGGTCTTAACAGGGGGATAAATCACCTGGGATGAACAGCCGTTTGGTTTTACTGAGATTACGTTTCAGCTGAGGAGATGTCATCCAGGATGAGACATGATGTGGGTGGAAACTTGAGTGTCTGAGAGAATGAGGTGTGTGTCATCTGCATAAGAAGAGTATCAAAAGCTGTGCGATGATATGACCTTACCATAAGATTGGGTGAAGAGGATCAAGTACTGAGCCCTGTGGGACACCAGTAAAAAGACTGCATAGGGCAGATGTGGATCCGGTCCATGTCACCTCATATGACCTGTATTCTACTAAGAACATAATTAGGCCGTAATGACCTTTTTGAGAAAATATTTAAGAGCACAATAGATGGGCAAAGCTAAATCCTAAATACTAGTACAGAGGGTGTACTTGACTGTATCACCCAGCAACAAAGACTGGGTTGTACCCTTTTTTCTGATGGTGTTTGACTACATGTTCATCTGGTTTTTCCCACATGCCACTGTGAACAAGTGAATTCGGTGAATTTCAAAGACAACAAACAGAAGCGAGGTGGAGTGTATTGGTTCCATTAAAGGATTGGTCAATTAAGGTGTAAATCTTACACACACACACACGTCTCAAAAGCCAATTTCATTTTGCATTGTGCACAAAAGCAAAACGTCATTTACAGAAAATATTGTCTATGATACTGACATAGCATAACCGGAGCTCACACCATGAAGACTGACATTTGTTCCTGCACGTCTGCCTTAGGCGTCTTTGCATCTTCGCTGTCCTTGTTCCTTTTCTTCTGGAATGTGGCAGCCAATATATGGGCTGTTGTATCATTTTATCAGCAGGAGAAATACTTTTCCATGGTGGTGTTTATATTTCTGGTACTCAGTTCCTCTGTGCTACTGAATACCTTTAGCTGGCTCTTTTACTCTGAGTCTCCTGAAGACCTGGACACCGATGTAGACAGGATTATGAAAGAACATGGATTACTGGCTCTAGTGCACGTCATGCAGCTTGGAGTCTTCCTCAGGTTTGTGATTAAATTTTTTTTCAAGGTAATCATATATTAACTCTGTTGATTGTTTAAACTAACCTTTAAATATATAATTTCTTTCTAAGTGGTAATTTGGTTTGGTTTTATTCAACACATAGATGGTATCCTTAAAGAAATTTAGAGTAGTTTCTAGCATACAAAACATGACAGAACATGCCACTTTCTTCTCCACCACTCAGAAGAACTTGAATATCTCTACTTAACATACCTGGTAGAGGGATTATTGTGATTTTATGTGATAGACCAACACAAACTGTAAGAAAAAATACAAACAAATACAGTGGAACCTCTGATTGCGAGTGTTCCAGAATACGAGCAAAGATTTTTTATAAATTTTAACTTGGAAAATGAACAAGTCTTGGTTTACGAGTACCGAGTATCATGTATCACGCATGCGCTTCTTGTTTTGAC
>JAOTRS010009308.1:0-11337 GCA_028565755.1 Dinotopterus cunningtoni | reverse complement strand
TATATATGTTTTTGGTTTGTTACTGTCGAACAGCCAAATATAGATGCATTCATCATGACATTAGCAATTAACAATATTAAATCATTACATTATGGACCTGTTATAAATAAAAAAATAAATAACAGAGAAACTTAAAGACAATGGAGATAGTCAACAGGGATTTTTTGATTATTCAGTTAAATTCAATTCCATTTAATTTAAGATTTATTTATTTATTTATTATGAATTTATCATATTGAATATTATGCATATTACTGTCTTATATATGGTTCATTATTACCATTCATTAACATTACGACATTAGCAACAACAATAAAAATAATAGGGGACAATGATAGCAGGAACAAATGTTTAAGCAATTTTCAGTTGAATGAAACAGAATTCATTTAATTGACTCAGATTATTGTGTTAAAAAAGTGGCAAAAAAGCTAAACACAGATAAAAGAGTAGAGGGTAGTTAATGTCCAGTAAACTACAGTTTTCAAGACTATTCATACATCACTCATACTTAAAGTAAGAAACCACCCTACCCCGTGATTTAAGCATTACCAGTTATTAAGAGGCACCAAATTTAGCAATGAACATTATAAATAGAGCTAAAATCAATAAAGTAGTGAGTGTAGTTGGGGTGGCCTATTTATCTTTTAACATTACAATCCTCCTTCTCCTTGTCCTCCTCCTCCTCCTCCTCCTCCTCCTCCTCATCATCATCATCATCATCATAATCATCATCTCTCTCTCTCTCTCTCTCTCTTTCTTTCTCGCTGAATTGACTTAAATTAATTCAAAACTATTTCAACCATATTTGCATATACAGCATATACACCAATTGACCATAGCATTAACATCACATAATATCAACACATTGATTTATGATTATAAAACAGTCAACTGGTGACTGGATAATGGGCATCCAATGCTCATCTACAGTATGCCTGTGGGGACCAAAGGCCAGCTTGTCTGGTTTGATCCCACAGAAAGGCCGAAGCATCACAAATCACCAAATAGTGCCGGCCATGATAAAAAGGCATCAGAACACCCAGTGCACGGCAGAGTTTGGAAGGAAAATTTCCTCACTCGCTGACCAAGAAAAAATTCAAAAGTCAATCATCAGATGGAAAATTAATGCTTATAGTTTTTTGGGATTCTCAAGGGTCAGTATTAGAACATAATCAGGAAAAGGGTTTAACAATGAACAGTGTCGACACTCTGCAACAAAATCAATTTGAGGTGTTAAAGCATCCTCCCTATATTCTGGGTCTTGCTACTTTGGAATTTGATCTGGTTTGTCCCCAGAAAGCAGCCCTACAAAGACAAAGATTTACTAATGCTGAGGAAATGAAGACAGCAGTGTATTCGTGACTCGCAGACAAAACATTTTTAATGAACAAAGGTATTGAAAATGAATGAGATTATGTAAAAAAAAAAATATGTATTTGACTTTTGCAAAAGTTAACTAAAATACATTCTGTGTGTGTGTGTGTGTGTGTGTGTGTGCGTGTGGACGATGCAAAGTTTTGAGCCACTTCTTGTCTTCTTGTTTTCAGTATAAAGAGTAAGGTATATAAATAAAAAAATACATTACTGGGAATGTATATTAATTTAACACAAAGATAATTTTGTTTTGCCTCAAATTTTTTTTTTGAGATTTTAAAAGTCAGATCCTTATGTTGGAGTTAACCCTTAATCAAGTTAAGAAAACTATTTGGTAACTTCCATAGGTATTCATATACAGTATCACAAGCAAAAACACATATTTGTCATATCTATTCATGTATTTTTATACATTTTTAGGTATAAATAAAATGTGTCTTTAACTTGATCTGTTTTGTTAAAAATATTTTAAATACACTTTTTGGAGGAAACACGTATGATAACTTCATTTACCTTGATTTGCAACATAAAAAATTATTTTGAAAAAAAAAATCTTGAAAAAAGTCTTTAATTTTTAATTTTCAAGTATTTCAATGCATGCCCTTTAAAAGGTTAACATGAAGTAGGTTCATGTTTTTTTAGGAAGATTAATCACTTGTCAGATCTTGAGATGTCATTTTGTATATACTGTACTGCTTGCAGTTGTAAGCACTGCTAAGTGGTAAAATTAGTAAGTAAGCTTTAGAAAAATTTAATAATCTAAAAAGGAGAATGAACAATTTCTGATCTTACATTGCATTTAGGGTAGAGCCTTCAACTCACATTTACTTGACTAACATTTAACTTTCCTATCAGAAGCAGTGCATCAACAAGAATTACAAAACTGTGTCAACTTTCCATTTACTTTCTCAACTTTTACTTTATCATCAACAAAATTTTGGCTACCTTCACTAAATAAAATGTATCTATTTCATTATAAATTTTAGTATAGTTCCTGCTTTTTCCACATCTCATAAAACTGAAATCTTGGCTGAAATCCAAACAAAGTGGGGAATATTTACGCTGCTTAATAGTTGCCTGCAATTTGGTGCTTTGTGAAAGAGATGTATTTCATTGTGGTTCAAATAAAAGTTTCACCTTGAAAAATGCCCAATAAACTCTGAATTATAGAGCAGCTTAAGGAGACCAAGAACCATTCTGGTAATAAGTGTGCATTATGCTACCATCACTAATTTACCCAGTGCATTACTCTCCACTTTCTAAATATATACTTACTAAATTATAAATGGGAAAAAAAATAAGAGTCTAAAAACGCACTACAGAAAACACTGGAAAGAGATTTAATCTATAATTTAGATAACCACAATATATTCTGCCCTTATGTTATCAATTTCACTGTCATATTGATAGTTATAGTTTTATTTATAGTATTAAAATACATTATGTAATGATTTTCTTTTGAGACTGTGGATCACTCTAAGAATCTGAGAGGCCTGGACTGCTTACCATTTTGTAAAGTGACTTGGATATATCATGGCATGTTAGCTGATTATTATTATTTTTGTCTAAATTTTTGCAGTTCAGGCCTCCTTTAAATGATATAAAATGCATGTAATTCATGGCACCTTTCTCCATGGCACCTTTCTCTCTATCTATTTTATGATAATGATAAAATGATAATAAGACAGCAAAGACTTCGAATTAAGCTAGGAAAATATCAATATCTTTCCCCTACCAAATAGGAAACGTTTTACATGATTTAATAGCACATAACCCTTAAAACTCAAGTGGCACAGATTCATTCTGGCAACCAAGCATCGGTCAGCGACAGATTAAAAAAATGCTTATATGGAACTCCTGCTGGTGTGTTAATGTGGGAGGTGGCAGACATCAAATTGTGCATTTGGGTTTTTAGATATGTTTTCTTCTAGATATGTATTATTATATTTGCCTTACACACACACACACACACACACACAACAGTTTTCCTTTTGACCAGGTCCTCTAGCCATCACAATATGTCCCTTGTAAAATTCACTCAAATCCTTATGATTGCCCATTTTTTCTGCTTTCAACACATCAACTTTGGGAAAAAGAGGTTCACTTGCTGCCTGATATATTCTACCCACTTCTTGCCACCACTGTAATGAGAAATTGAAAATGTAGCTACTGTGAGAGGGGCCAAATTGTAATGGCTGGACAACTAGGGCAGAGCAACTCCAAAACTCTCGTGTAATCTTCTCAGGCTGTAATGAACAGGACATAACAAAAGTGATGCAAGGAAGAAAACTGGTGAACTGGCAACACGGTCATGGGTGGTCTAGGCTCACTTATGCACATGATGAGAAAGGCTGGCCCATGTAGACTAATCCAATAGAAAAGCTTCTGTACCTTAAATTGAGGAAAACGTTAATGCTGTACCAATAGAAAGGTGTCAGAGCACATACGTCACTACTGTTTTGGAAGTAAAGATGGGGGACCTACTCAATATTAGGTGGGTGGTTACTGATCAGTGTATACATGCAGGATTTGAGGCCTGAAATGAAGACAGACACAGTTTTTGTTTTATTCAGCTTAATTTTTTCAGTGCACCTTTTAACATGCAGGTGAAAGCTAACACCAACATGTCAGAAAAAAAATAGAAAAAAAATCACTGATTTGTAAAATATCACCATCCTCCTAAAATCACTTGTACACTTAATCAGGGGAAGCTAATTACCTTCTCAATGGCACATAAAGCTTTGCACATCTAGACTTTGCAATATTCACCCACTCTTCAACCAAGTTGGACTGCCTGTGCAACCATTGTAGGGTCCAGGTATTACCTCATACAAATGCAAAACGAAAGGCAGCCAGAAAAGATTAAATGACAAAATGTCCGTGGTCTGTGAAACTATTCCTATTTTGGGGGTCATCTCATTGCCTATCTAGTACACCTGTTGTTAACACCAAAGCATCTCAACCGCCTCCCGGCTACGTAACTGACCACATACATATCCCAGAATATCCCAGTTTTAATAAGTGTTCCTTTTATTTTTATTCAAAAAAAGAAAAATAGTATGATGTATATTCTCATAATTTTATCATATACAGTATATTAATATATATGTATATACAGTATGTAAACATGGTAATGCAAAAATTGGGCAAAAATGGTCTGGGTTTCAAGGGTTGCTCAGTTTTAGCTGACCTGTTTGCAGAAAACACTATAAGTAAGTATAGTCATTTAAATGAGCATAAGGTGCATGAATTATGCACACACATAGGCATTTTCAAGAGCAGAGCAGACAAGTGAGCATAGAGAGAAACTATCATGCATGAGAGCCCTTCAGTTCTGTGCGCATGAAATGTCAACATGTTAAACAGAATGTGTGAATTGTCTAAAAACTCATGTGGAAAAGTTCCTTTATTAAGAAGTCAGTGTGACTTATCTTTGTTATACAGGATTTAATTTATTGTTCAAATGTACAGTAACTGAAATTACCTTTGTTTAACCCTGCAAAGACATTTGTTTAATAGTAAGACAACATTGTACATAATAATAATAATAATAATAATAATAATAATAATAATAAATCCTTTACCACTAATCTATCTTAAACATGACATTTAATTATAGAGTGCATGTGTAGTGCTCACTGCACAATTCATTACATTTGTAAACCACCAATCTACAATCACTGCTGGCTTAGTATTGACCCGAATATGCCAAAAGGAATTACCTTCAGGAAATTAAATCCTAATCCTTATAGTACATAATTTGAATTCCTGGGATAAAGAAAGTTGTCAGGTTATTGGTAAATAAAT
This sequence comes from Dinotopterus cunningtoni, assembly GCA_028565755.1. Taxonomy (NCBI): domain Eukaryota; kingdom Metazoa; phylum Chordata; class Actinopteri; order Siluriformes; family Clariidae; genus Dinotopterus; species Dinotopterus cunningtoni. The sequence goes on along the minus strand of JAOTRS010009308.1, from coordinate 6,156 downwards.
CTGTATCAAAAACTGTGTGTAAAATAAAATGGGAAAATAAACAACCAACCAACAAACAAATATATTACTAAAGGGTCAAAATATTGGCCTGCATCAAGCAAGCATTTAAATTTCAGAAATTCAGATAAGATTGTTCTAAATTTCTAGACGGATCATGCTGAACCTTCATCTACATAGAAGGAATTTGATTCAGTTTGATGGGGAGTATAAATATTGGACTTTGGAGCAATGGAAAAAATCATGTGGTCTGATGAGTCAGAACTGATGCTATACCAGAGCCATTTGCGTGTTAGGGTAAAAAAAAGGAAGTGCTGGAAACGATGACCCTATTTTGCATTTTGTATATTTTACAAGCCTCTGGAGACAGTGTCATGATCTGGGATTGCTTCAGTTGGACAGATCTACCGTAAGGCAAAATAATAATAATAATAATAATAATAATAATAAGTCAGCTGATGGCCTGAATGAACTGAATGACCAGATTAACACATTGATAGATTTTTTTCTTATTTAATGGTATGAGCATATTTCGGTTAGGACGTGAAAGAATGGTTCTGGAAGCATGAGAAATCATTTTTCTTCCATTCCAATTCCATTATCAAAGCTAAAGCTGGTCAAATAGAATCTCATAGTGTGTGGATCTTTTTTTCCTTTTTTTCATGGCCAGGCATGGTGTGAATTTGTGTGTATATATAAAATTTTTACAGCATGCAGTCCATCTCCTAGTGTCTTTCACCTCATACCTCCACATCCTCGGGTCTCTGAATAACAAAGAAGGGAAAATGCTCAGCACTTAGCCCAAATAGCTGTTGAATATTAATGAGGGTTCACTTGGGGGTAACTGCCATTCCATGGGTATCATTTACCAATTCGTTGTGTGTACACCAGTATTTTCTAGCCACCCATCAAACCCAGGTTTTCTTTTTTATGAATTTCCCACTAAAATGGTGGTTAAGGAAACAGGTGTGCAACAAAAGGCATGACAGGAAACATAGCTTGGCTTTTACAAGGTGATATGTGTGTGGGAATGTGCTATGATTTGTGTGGGAGTCAGTGAACCCTATTGACATCAGTGATACTGGGCTTTATGGTTGAGTTTTGACAATTACAGCTTAGTACAAAATGAAAACACAACTCTGAAGCAAAAGATTCCTTTGTTTCTGATTCAGTGATGCACTACAATCTTCTGCAATGTCCTGTTTTTTTTTTTAGATTCTACTCTGACATTAAATCAATCTTTATTTCCATTTTTAACCTTCTTGGAACGGTTATGTTGAGTATGTAGCCGGTTTTACAAACACAGTGGGCAAAAGCAGTCTGGCTGAATGTTTGTGAATGTCAGGCTTACATCAAGGTGTGAGATAACTACACTACCTGCCATTTCGAAACAACATAAGAACACAATACATTCAGTTTGTTATCAGATACTCGTTGTCAAAATGTCTGTGGTGTACCTATAGGGGAGGGGGAGTGAAACATTCCATTTCCTCTTTTTCCATTTCTGTGGGAATTTTAAATGTTAGACGTTTACTTGAGATTGAGAAACAAGCAAAAATTTGGTTTAGGTTTAATTTTCTACTTCTGGTTTTCATAACTATAGTACACCCTAATGTATCTTAAATACTATTTTTTTGTCATATTTTATGTTATGACCTGCATTATTGGGTCAAAAAATATTCAAGTAAGAGTACACTCTGGATGTAATTTGATTTGGTGCAGAATAACAGTATGAATAATTTCAAATTTAGTATTTAAGATGATACAATTTTCAGAATATTCTCAGAAATTGTGTCAAATGTTAGTTTTTGTGATCTGGAACAAATGTTTTCAGTGTATGCTCATTATATTCTAAATCTACGGGTTGCACAGATTGGCACCTCTGGTATTTAAAGAGTGCAGCTGCATTAGACACATAATAAATACTGTACGATACACTGTACATGATGTGAATTGCACAGTCCCATGATGCACATCATCAATTTTTTACAATAACAATGCATCGTTACATTTCTAATAAAAACATTCTATATGATGGGATTTGAGTCAAACCAGGACTTTTGATTGTGCAAAATAACAGAACACAGTTATAAGAGTTATTACTACTTTTATTTAACTATATAATCCCCTGCTACACTAATGCACTTATTCCAGAGTGCTTGGATACCATCAAGGTAGAAAGTTTTTTCTGTCCATGGCAGAAGTATTACTTAAATTCACAAAGCATTGACGCTGGAGAATTCCTCCATAAATATGGAATAAATGGCTCTTCTCAGAAAATACTGACCATTTCAACAATTATACCTTTACATATAAACCTTAGTTTATGTGGTGCATTTGCCATAACTATGAAAAATAATCAAAACCTTTTGACCAATCGATAGAAATTTGAACAAACTGGTATAAAAAAATATAATTAATTTGATCTGATATTATTTGACTTTGAGTCTGAAAAACTCTTGCTTTTAAGGCTCTCAAATGATTTGGAGTTGATACTGACAATTTTATCAGTCTTTTAAATGTGTAAAATATTTATGGGCCACTGGATTTTTTTTTTTGGAACTTAGAAGAATCCTTAAAATAATCTAATCCATGCAAATAGTTTAAAAGTTTATTTTTCTTTCTTTATTTTTTATTATTTAACTTTTTTTTAAGTTGATGATTTAGGGATGGAAATACAATGAAGCACCCACAGATGGCAATAATTTGATTTATACTGTTAAGCAACTGAGTGTCTGTCTTTTTTCAGACTGATTAGTCAGTTATCCACCAGAGGATCTGGGATGCAATTTCAATTTACACTTCTGGATAGGTTTCTCTAGAGAAAACATGAAGTATATTCATGAGATATTACAATCATGAAACTGGAGTGTTAATTTGGGAATTTATTTAACATGCAATTATCATACGAATAACCTTACATGTGTTCTCGACTGGCGCAACAGAAAAGTGTTCACCCTGTTGTTGAAAAATCACAACCCCAATTATCCCACAGCCATCCTTGACTGAGAGTCTGAAAAAGCACAGATTGCAGTGGCAATTTTGGGAAAGGTTATTTTACTCTATCCAGTGTCAATCAACAATATTGGCGTATAATATTGGCATTTGAGAGATTAAATATGTGCAAGAGGGCAGTTAGCACTTTCTTCAGAGTGTGCCATGGTGTAGCATGAGCATTAGTTTAAAAAGATAACATGTCTGGCATCATCTGTTTCAAAGAAAAAGTTAACATTTCCCATCACAAGTGCTAAGTGAGGACTAGCGAGTGAACTGGAATAGACCAATAGACGTAAAGAAAAAGGCATAGATAGGTGATAGATGACAGTTGATAGAGGATAGATGATATTGCATACACGCTATGGGGTTTATCCATTATTAATAGTATAAAAATGATTTTTACACAAGACATTAGTCACAGTACGATGATTAGTCACAGTAAAACATTTGAATGTGCAAACATTAAAAAAAAAGAAGGATGTCCGATGCTCCCGAATGAGTTGATCAGGAACTTGCCTGGTAGTTACTGCCACATTCTCTGTACAGTTCTGACCTCCATGAAAGCCATTTTCTTGTGTTTGGGCCATTAAAGGGGTTCCTGGGAGGCCAGGATTTTAAACGAAAAGCAGGTAGATTGATCATGGCTCCAGCATAATGAGAAAACGTTCTATCTTGATGGTATCTAAGCACTAATGGGATTATATGGACAAATAAATTCTCATAACTGATATAAATTTTCATAGTTATTCTGCACTTAAAAGAAGTCCTAGTTTTACTTAATGCCCATCATATTTCTATTCTTGCCTTTAAAGTAACTGGTGATTCTGCTTTATCTTTTATTTTATAAAACGCCTTACTTCGCAGCACATTTAATATGTGGTTTGATCTGTTTCAACATCCCTCAAGATACAATGAAGATATCAAAGAATCAACGCTCTTGTCTGTACTTCCACCAACTTAGTAGAATGACCTTTAGCTGATACAGTAGTATGATAGTCTGGAACTTTATGGAAAAAATAAAGCATTGCAGTGTGTCACTCTGGATAAAGGTATCTACTAATAATGTACTGTAATGTAAACCTTTTACAAATTTGATTGACTTAGAGGTAAATTTATCTCAGGATGCACCAAAATAACTACTTGGTTAATAATCCCGAAGTTGTAAATAAAGGCAGCTTCCTTAAATAAAGTTAGAATAAATAAAAGCAGCTGACTATTTTCTACTCCTGTAAAAGTAGAAGCTGATACACAAGAGGGCTACTCATGAGGTGAGTGGCTACATTGTCCATCTTAAAGCAATTTAAATTAGAACCCAGCACCTTTAGTCTCTTTGTCTGTGTGATACTCTTCTCTACCTCCCAGAGGATAGGTGCAACAAAAAAGTAGGTAAAATAACCAGGCTCATTTGGTAATGCACATGACCCACCTGACTTGTGTTCTTGATTTAGGGAAGGCTTAGATGGTCATGCATTCTTTCTTGCCAATGTTTCCATATACAGTACAGTACCATGCTTCCAGAATAGTTCTTTCTTCTGCAGTGCATTCAATAATTTATGTTTCAGTAACGATTGTATGCTGTTCAGAGTGTGTAGTGGATCTGTCCCATTAACACCCAGTGGGTGTTGGGGTGGATGAAAATGTGGAATGCATAAGAAATAAAACAACATTTATGAGGAAAACATTTATGTGACTCCCCAAACATACTGTATAGTAACTTGAGCATGGGAATGTTGTGAGGCAGTGATGCTACATACTACAACCTGAAACCATGTTCCATGTAAATCAGATAACATATCAGATAACACTTCCCCATTTCCTAACACTGTTTTTACCATCTGTCATGTGATTTCAAACCCATTCAAGGTGCTTTGGTGGGTGAAGCACTGGTAAAATAGCTCTATAGATCCTGTAATCACTACTCTACAGGTACTAACCATAGAGAAAATCAACAGATCACACAGTAACATGCACCAAGAAACACTGCTATATATTGTACATGAACCATGAAATTGCAATGGGGCAGAAAAGGGTTCAGAGCTATGTGTGCAAATTCTTTGAAAGTGCAGCTCATTTAAATATTAATATATTGACAAAGATTTATTTCAATTAAAAGGAGGCATGAACCAAGGTTGATGTATGTACGTCACATAAGAGCAAGCAAGATAATTGTATATACAACAGCTGCCAGGGAACTGACAAAAAAGAAAAAAAAAATCATGTTGTCAGACCATAAAGTAGTTTTTGACTGATTTTAATTAAGATGGGCTCCACTAGAAATGTCCACACAGAATAGGTGTTTGAGGGCATCAATTATATCTGACTTCCTCTGACTACACCTTTGTGACAGAGGCTAATTTGCAAATTCTCCAAGCTGCTGTCTGACAGGCTAAACACACCTCTTTGCTTTTATCCCTTGTTATTGCTTTATGAACCTGACAGATAGCTGGGGATGGTTGGATGCTGTCTCTATGAGGACAAGAGTGTGCTGTATATACAGGTATGTAGAGGCTTTAAAAAACGTACAAAAAATATACTTGCATCCAAGGTTTATAAAAAATTGGTTTACATTTTGATTTGGTTTATAGTGTAAATTCATATTGCTTTATAGTGTTTTTATCAATGTAGTGGTTCATTCACTTTCCTTTAATTTTAAGGTGGAGTATCTGCCAGATGAAACAAAAAAACATACACTTTTTATTTGATTTTCAACACATCTATTAGAAATTTTAGAATAGTATTTTTGACAGTCGTGCACAGACCACATTTAGGTATATAGTTCTACCATGGTTCATACATTGGCAAGAGTACATGGCTTTACCATGTACTGTAGCATGGTACTGTGGAACACATACCATGATACTGGCAAAAAAATATATACATGTTAATGTCCAATAATGAGAATATTTATACAATAACATGTACGTGCTTTTTTTACCTGTTACGATTAATATACAACACTTTTAAATACCATCGTACATGTTGAGTACAACAATTGCTGAAAAAGTTCAATGTGGTCCAGTATGTATAAATATATCATATGACATATTAAACTTTAGTAGAGACCGAGCACCCAATAATTACCATGGTATTCACCAAAGAATAGCCATGCATACCATAGTACTACCATGGAACCCAATGAAGCGCAATTGTACCTACCCTGGT
>JAOTRS010009210.1:0-11342 GCA_028565755.1 Dinotopterus cunningtoni | reverse complement strand
AACACAATTTTCTAAAATATACTAGTCCTACTTAATATATAATAATAATAATAATGATAATAATAATAATAATAATAATTATAAAATTTATTTATAAGCGCCTTTCAACCACCCAAGGACACTTTACATTGAAGGTAAAAGGCAGAAACCTCAGACAATCAATTAATAAGAATTAAGAACAAAACACACACAATAAAAATTTATTAAAAATAATAAACAATAAACACAATTAAATTATTCATGCACAGGGTCGCCTGTCACACGAGGCAGATACACCCTGGATAGGGTGCCAATCCATCGGAGAGTATACACACACACACACACGCACACACACAGACATACACTCACACATAAAGGCGAAATGTGGAAATGCCAATTAGCCTTATCTGGACTGTGGGAGAAAACTAGAGCACCCAGAAGGGAGAACATGCAATCTCCATGCATACAGACCTGAAGCGGAAATTGAAACCTCAACCCTGGAGGTTCTATGCCATTGTGCTAACCACTATGCCATCGTGCCACCAAGGTTGATATATATAAAAAAGTTGTATAGGGTATATATTTCATATATATAAAACAGCAATCTTGTTTGGCCTGTCAGTGGTGGCCGGTGTAGCAGGCTGCCCCTAACCGTGACATTAAACGTAACATTTGATAGCGTCATCATCACCTTTTATAACATACTTTGAGGTAGTAATGTATCTGCTGAGTCACTGGAGCAGCGGCAGCATAATTGACCATACACTCCATTCTCAGGTAATGGTAGCACGCAGGCATCAGGATCTGCATGCAGGCGTCAGGATCTGCATGCGGGCGGAGCCGTGGGTAGCCCTCTAGTATAACATAAAATAAAATGTATCAATCAATAAAAGTTGACAATCCATATGTAGAACTCAGTTAAGTGATTAATATGAGTGAGAAAAAAATAAAGTAATGCATAAAACAGACACTAAAGCTGCTATGCTAAACCAAAGAGATGAGACTTGGCAGCTGTTTTTGATGGATTAACAGTGTCGAATGTTAAGAGGGAGTTCGTTCCAGAGCCTTGGCCCCCCTCTAGAGAACGCTTTAGAGTCCATTGTGGTAAGATACAGCCTGGTACTGATAGAAGGCCAGCTGAGGCAGATCAAGCAGGGACATCATGAGTTCAGTCAGGTACATCGGAGCAATGTTATGTAAAGCTTTAAACGTCAATAAGAGTTTTAAAATGAGCGTGATAAGATACCGGGAGTCCGTAAAGCTGAATTAACAGAGATGTTCCGATGTTTCTGACTGCATAATAGTTCTGGCTGCAAAATCCTGTAACTGCTGTAAATGCTTGTTGGGGATGGCAAATAAAATATCGTCACAGTAGTCAATGCAAGATGTAATGAGGGTGTTGACCAGGCCATCAGTGCTCGCCACAAGAGGGAGAAACCTCTCGTTTTTAGCATAATGTTCAACATGAGGTATGTTTGGTGTTAGGCGTAAGGTAATAGTTGTTTTCCTCATGTTCACTAGTCTTTAGTTTATTATATTTTCTATTCATATTAGAAATAACAAGTTAACACAGGTCTCAGAGCGTCCCCAAAACGTATCTGTTAATATCTAATTAATGCATTAACCCTCAGACACTGAACCAACACAAAAAAAGTATGATGATATTTTTTTCTATTTAAATGACATTAGTGTTAAACAAGCCTGGGCATGGTATCTTCTTACTGTATATGATGTCACAATAGGGTAAAAATCTAATAGACTGGTTTGAGCCTCAGCTAATGAAAAAAAAAAAAAGAAAACTAAAACAAAAAGTAAATTTTGCACAACAGGTCCCCTCTAAATGGGAAAAAACCTATGTAGCTATCTAAGAAGAAATCTTTTTTATATAGTTTTGTTGGTATATTTTGGTGTTCATTAAAAAACGCTTTATTCTGGTCAGGATCATGGATTGAAGTCAACCCCAGGACCACTGGAAGTGTGTAGGAATACACTCTGGGCAAAACATCACTTCAGTCCAGGGCACCATATGTGTGTGTGCACACATATACACTAACTTAGACATACTCACCTACTCATACACATACACTTACTCGCCCTTGTACATAATGTCCAAATTGTTTTTTAAATATTTGAATTTGAGCTCAAAAGATCAGAAGATGGACCAGAATTATGGCCTTTACTTATACCTAGATGTTTTACACAACTGGTCACTATGATGACGGACCACCTAAATTGTGGGTGAGCAAAAGTATTGGAACAGTCTTAATCGTAAATAACACTAAACAAATGGTTTATATCCCTTTCTCTTAATAACAGCATCAAGGCAGTGACATCATGAAAATGTTGCCTACATTTTCTGGGATGCTTTTCCAGATTTATACTACTGTAAAGTATATTTCAACTGTTGTTTGTTTTAGGGAGTATTCCTTATTTTTCATGCTCATTTGGAATCTCAGAAAGGTTAAGTGATTGACTTGACCAGGCTGAAACCTTCTTTTTTCCCTTGATGAAGTTCTTCGTTGTGGTGTGCAGTGTGTTTTGGGTCATTGTTTTACTACAAGATGACTGTTGCATTACTTTGTAAATTGAGAGAGAATGTTTCTCTAATCTTCGGAATTTATGATTTATGTCTTGTGGCTTGGTTTTTATCTTTCTGTTCTCAAATCTTCTTCAAATGAAGACTTGTAATACTTTCTTGGTGATTTCACTGAGTGGGAGGGCTTAAACACAGGACGTAAAGTTGTAAGTAGTTTAACACAAAATAATAGTAGTTAAACTTTTGATTTCAAACCTGAATGTAAAGCAAAGCCATTGCTGTTCCAATACTTTTGAAAGGTGTGCGTATATACAATATATAATGCAATAAATGAATGACATTAAATGACGGTGTAGAACATTATTGACCAATAGTAACACTGTTAAAGTTTGTCTGTGCAGGCTGTGATTTAAATTTTAATACAGTAGAACCGTGGTGTGGCTTTTGTGAATAATTGGATTATTCCCTTATATTAATCTGTGCTATGATCATAAGTAGATTTACTTATTGTTGGAAGGGCTTCATGACTGCTAACAGTATGAGAGTCTTTGTCCTTTCTGTTTTCTAGTCAGTGTTCGTAGAACCACAAGCTCTGCGAATAGACTAGGATTAAGATGGTGAATAATGGCTGAGATGAAGGCAAGGAGTGAGAATGTGTCGAGGACGTGCAATCAGGAAGACAGATGCTCTCTGGCAGGAAGTGGGAACACAGCTGGAGAAGAGCTGGTGTTGATGAGCCTGAGCCAAATACGTACACATGCTGATTCCTGTGACATTTGAATCTTAACCATGTCCTTAGAATAAACTAAATCTTTGCGGTGTCTTTGCGGTGCATTGCAGTTGCAATGCCACTAATAATAAGTGAGTAGTCTAGCAAAGAAATGAATGTCAATCCGTAGTCACAACTTTGTTTCCTTTCGTTTTTATAATGAGCATCAAACCTGGATACAGTACCTCTTTTACCTCAGCACAAACCTCAGATGTTGAAACACGAGATATTCATTTCGTTAGATTGGTCAACAACCCTGTGCCTTGTGAACATGTATAAAAACAAAAGCTTTCCATTGGTGTGTGTGTTTAAAAATTATTGCATTTGAATTCTAAAATCCCATCACCTGCTGCACTACATACATTAACCGCTGAGGAATCTGGTTGATGGTAAAGCGTCTGTTTGTTTGTCTATTTGTTTGCATGTTTTTTGTTTAAACCAGGACGATTCGTTTGTGTGCGTGAATAACAGATAAACATTTTAAAAACAGGAGATAAACTCTGGGCAATACACCTCTTTTTGGATGTTTAGGTATCTGGAAGCAGTGATAACACTGAGCATAAAAAGCACAATATAGAAACATTAACATTAACATTAACTGTCCTTAAACATGTCAGCAGAATGCAAATTCGGACACTTCTACTTCTCATAGCCAAAATGTTGGTGATTTCTTTTGGTCAAAGGGCACAACCACAATTGTATACACGTGAAAAAAACATTTTTATCTTACTCTTTCTCCAAGCACTAAACTAAAGCTATAATATATAAATGACAAATATTTCATTACGTTACTGTAGCTACCACCTTCAGGCCTAGTCTGTTTGGGTTACAGCAATTAAATCATGGGACTGGCTAACACTCACTGGGTTATAGCTGAAGAGGTTACGATTTGTCCATGTCTGTCACAGCTGAGTGTTATGAAAGTGGAAGATGATCCGGCAGGAAATTTGACAAAATGTCATGAGTTCAGTGTGCTAACTGGTGATAAAAACCACACAGCATTGTTTAGACACAACAGGATGACTAAGCCTACTTTTAGATACTATATGAGTTAGTGCCGCAGGCTGTGCTTATGCTCCAAGCCCAAAGATGATGTTTACTTCGGACAGCTTGGAAATGATGATTCTGAGCATAATAACACACAGAAAAATTCAATTAAATTCATGATGCACAGACTGTTTACTGGTGGTTGGAATCCAGAAGATTGCTTACATTACCACCAACTGTAGGTCGCATTCTCCCTCATCTTCCTGGCCTCTTAAAGCCGATTTTCCAGACCAGTCTTTCTTAACAGGTAAAGGGTTGTGTATAATGACTGACCATGCTTTCAGGATAAAGAAACTAAAAATGAATATAAAATAATCAAGTCTAATGCTTCCTTCTCTGATCTTGTCTTGACGTGTTAGCTGAGGAGAGTGAGATCTATAGGTGGCAGTGATGCAACCTACAGAACTCCAACTAGATGCTGAGTAGTACTGAGAGGAAAATATGTAGAGAAAATAAATGTATGTGTGTGGAAGTAGCGGATTAAGCAGATGAAGAGTTCCAGACTGTATGTTTAAACAGCGCATTTGCATTAAGCGTATGTTTACTAGATCGCTGTTATCACACATTTCCACAATAACCAATAAGGTTTGTTTTGAATCCTTTTCAGTCTCTGGATCGAACCAGCCTGCTTACAATCCAGTTCTCCTTTTGCCAAAGAATCTCTCACAAAACTCATCACTGTTGTTCTACAACACTTTATAGAGCACTATGTTTTTCGCGAGCTCTTCATGTGTACAGTCAGAGTGGCAGGGCTATTCACAGACCGGTTGTGTGAGAGCGAATCAATGCTCTGTACATAATTAAATATGATTTTGCCAAATTTTTATATTAACATTAAAAACAACATAAAGTTAACATGTGGAGGTCAATGTTGATACGAAATAAATCAGTGTATGTGCCGCTAGAGCTGTTAAACCGAGGGGTAAATGTGCGTCTGGTTATCATGAATTATTAACAGTTAATCGATTATTGATTTTCCTTGACTATCGGTTAAGAAAATTTACAACCTTAGCCCGTACACTTAATTTTAGGTTGTTTAAAGCCCTGGCACTGTTGCAGCAAATGGGATTGTATCTGTGCCCCTGAACAAAGCACGCTTTTCTCCAACCATTTATAATTATAGATGTTGTAGTGATGTTGTAGTGCACACTATAATGAAATGATTTTTGTTTATTATTCATTTTAGTTTATTTTCCTGAAAGCATGGTCAGTCATTATACAGAACCGATTACACATTACGGGTTAGGTAACTTGCTTAAGTTTTTAAATATTAATCTCTGGCACAAACAGTGTTCATGGAAATACTGATAGTAATGCTTGCTTTTGTTAAACAAAACACAAACAAGGGGAATTGACAAAAGATTTGTTCTATTCAGAAATTAAAACTGCCCTATGTTTTTTCCTGATTATCATCACTGCAATGCCATTTGGTGCTATAAAGAATAACAACTTTAATATGAACTGCAAGATAAAGGGTTACAGTGAAGTTCATGGTAAAGGCAGCGTATTAGAAAAGTACAGATTTTTACAATATATTATTTCATTAGATTATGTGTTTCAGTCATTGGATTTAAAGAAAATCCACAGAAAAATTTAATCACCCTAGCATATTCGCACAATTACCGCTCAATAAATAATAATAATAATAATAATAATAATGATTGGTTGTAAATGTTGCTGATATTTAAAATTCATTTTGGATTTTGCTCATTTGAGGATATTTTTATGAATTGAATTTCAGATACTAAATATAGCCATGTGTCAGAGCTCTGGCTGTTACCCCCTACCCATCCTTACACATCCGCATACTGTGTTAATAGCCATGGCAACGGTTGATGTCATGGTGAAACGGTGTGTTCTTGTATTGCCTATATCCACTCTCTCGCACACAAATCCAACCATCCCTTTAAGAATACAATTTGTTAATGATTGTTTTCATGCATGTGTTTAAACTGCAAGCTGAAAAAAGCCTAGGTGAAAGACAGTGATATCTGTGGCAATTAAAAGACATTGAAGAGAAGGGACATACTGCCCCCCATGCTCTTTTATTTAATAGACTACTCAAGGAAGAGGGTATGCATGAAAAAAAAAAGCTCATTATTGAAGTTTCCTGTGTGTGTGTGTGTGTGTGTGTGTGTGTGTGTGTGTGTGTGTGTGTGTGTGTGTGTGATGACAGAGTGTCAAAGAACAGTGTTTGCGCTCATGCTGCTCTGACATGAAAGTCAACAGATGATTCAAAGCAGGGCAGAAGCTCAACCAGGTACACAGCTCTCATCTTACAGCTCACATAAAGAGTGCTGCAGCATCGCGTAAACAAGGAAAGAACAATGCAGACAGGAGGACAGAGAATCATCCAATAGAGCTAAGACAGGTGACACGGGCGTACTGAAAAAAAAAACTTTATTATTGATGTACTAACTTTGTCATAAGATAATAAATATTAATATAATAAATATTACAAAATAATAATAAAGTGAGTGACATACAGATGACTAGACAGGATTAATTGGTCCACAGAGCTGAGCAGAAAGAAGGGATGGATTGAGGGATCAGGAGGGAACGCAAATGTGTGAAAGAAAGCATGCAACATATATATAGATATATTACCAGTCAAAAGTTTGGAAACACCACCTAATTCCATGTTTTTTCCTAAATTTCTTTCTACATTGTAAAACAATTCTGAAGGCATTTACGGGTTTTACGGCAGTTGGCATCCAGTAAGTTGCATTACCGCCACCCCTTCACTCTTTTCTCCTCTTCTTATTCAAACTCTAACTTCCCTGTTGCCGTATTTTTTCATTATTGTATCAGCCAGTTCTTAAAGAAGCCAACTAGATTTATCCCCTATTGTGACTTCATGGCTCAACAGTAGCTCATTTACCTAGACACAGAAACGGTGCATTTGGAGGAGGAGTGAATTAAAGAGTGTTTCTTTAAGGTGACATATTAAAGAAATCATAAGTGGGAAATTGACATATTTTTGGGTGTGGTCACACAGTAGCATCAAAAGCTTTGGCGACATCAGGAAGAAACCTTGATTGGAAGCAGACGTAAAAGGGGACCCATGTTTGTATTCATCAACTGTATTCAAAGGTACTGCTCAACATGCAAGCCAGGCAACTGCTTGGGGCCCAGGGTGGTAGTGGGCCCCTGAGGGCTGACAAACTCATTTATTATTTATAAGATCATGGTGAGGATTGCTGTTTGGAATGGCCCTGTGCAAAAAAGACTACAGTATACAGCCAGGGGTGATTCTACAGAGTCAGGCAGCACTACATGTGTTGAAAGGGTCTTGAGTGCATGTATCAGCTGTGCTACTGATGTGTTGGCAAATTTAGACCTAATCAAAAGAGGAGAGGGGGGTAAGAACTTTCTTGACACTGCTTTTACTAATATGTTGTATGAATCTATAGTTCTAGAACTTCTGCCTCAGTACTGTGTGTTTGTAGTGCTGTTGTGCCTGGCACTTCGAAAGCCTAAAATAATCCACTCTAAAACATTTAACAGCAAATCTGGTGTGGTTACTAAGAATATACCTCCAGCTTCAGCCCTGCTAGTCCATTTATACCTGCTGCTTGTTTTAAATTTGTGTTATTCATTTTACAGCAATAGAAATAGTGGATGATTATAAAGAAAAATCCTACTGTGTTTTGGAGTTTATTGCTGTTATGACTAGCCACTTTCACGCAGAAATTGCACTGTAAGGACGATAATAAGACCCCCTCAATATGACGCTTTCACTCTGGTAATTCATACAAGAGGCGTGACATTAAACACAGCGGTAAACACATGCCTCGGAAATATTGTGCATACGGTTGCCTTCAAAACAACGAGGCGAGTAAAGGTTGTAGGAGTGTTGAGGTGTTTTTGCTAGCTCTGCACATTTACATCACTCACCAAACACTGCATTCTGCTCAGAGCTTGCTGTCTCTCAAAATTCACTGCTGTTTCCCACGGATGAGGTGCATAACTGCTTAAAAAAAAACTACTGCCTTTAAGTCCTGTCTTCGTGGTCTGTCTTCGTGGTCTATTGGCAGAGTTTGTCACGTTCTAACCAATGTTAGTCAAAACTGAATTCTTCTAACCAATCATAAAACAGTTCCAGCAAAAAACATACATCTTACTACATATCTTAATTCTAGAATCAGCCCAGTGCCGTCAGTTGCGGTTCTAAAATTTTTTTTATTTTATTACACTTAAATATTTTTGATTCAATCCAAAAATAAATGACTTGCACTGCTGACCGGTCTCAATGTCAGCTGATATTTTAGTTTACTTGATGCACTACGGCTTAAACACTATTCAAGTATGGTGGTTTGTCTGATCAACTCTTTATAGGATATTTGTGGGTTTAAACCTCCCCAGTACTTTCCCAGTAGAGTGAATTTCATTTAGGCAATATCACTAGAGGAAGACTGCAATGCGGTTGTAGGCATCACAGTACGAAGGCATCACAGCCATGCTGATATGCACAACAGGATTACCTCTCGTGTGATGTTGCTTTTTTTTTCAACAGCTCCACAAACACTATTTATAATCAAAAAGGTATGATTTGTTTCTTTATTTAACCAGGTTTTTTTTCTGCCAACACATATCCTTCCATAGCTGGCGACCATATCGACTTACTTTCATCCATGCTGTAACCAATAGTTAGTCTAATTAATGATTATAGAACACCTGGGATGCAGAGTGACGCACATAGTTAAAGTTCTCGGTGCTGTTACCATCTATAATTGCCACTCGTCCAATCAGATTACAGGCAGTCCCCGACTTATGAAGGAGTTCTGTTCTGGGAGCATGTTCGTAAGTCGGACTTGTTCTTAAGTCTGACAAGCTGTGTTTTACACCTTTGACACGAATATACAATGTAAAGCATAACAATTCACTTGACTAAATCTCTGTCCCCCTTTACCCACACAAAAAGCATAATCGTGCCTAAGGAAATAAATCGCACAATGAAATGTAACAGTGTTGTCTCTGCGCCTTTAAATCGCGAGGGGAATCCCAAATCTGTGAATTCTGTTTTGTTGAGGATTTTGCTAAAATTAAGTTATTACACATGAGGACATCTTTACAGGAGAGCCATTTTATTTCATTGTGCTCCCAGGCTAATTTATTGAATCCGTTCAATATCACGCACAAATATACATTCACCTACACACTGAAAATATTGTATATAATTATGTGTTTCTGGATTGTTTATTTTTCTGTACAATACACATGAGCTACTTCCGTGATTGAACCGGAAGGAGAACCACGGTCCGTTCACTTTCCCTCACCTATTGTCTATACCGCTTTATCCTGTATTCAGGGTCGCGGGGACCTGGAGCCTATTCCAGGAGGCTTAGGGCATGAGGCAGGGTACACCCTGGACAGGGTGCCAGTCCATTGAAGGGCACGCACAAACACACACACACACACACACACACACACACACACACACACACACACACACACTCATTCACACACAACGGGCAATTTGGGAACGCCAATTAGCCTAACCTGCATATCTTTGGACTGTGGGAGAAAACCGGAGCACCCGGAGTAAACAAACCAAGCACGTGAAGAACATGCAAACTCCATGCACACAGAGACGGGAATCAAGCCTGGCCGGGAATCGAACCTGGAGGTGCAGGGTGGAAATTCGTAACTTGAAAGTCGGGGACTACCTGTACTTGGACAGAATTAGCTGTTGTATAATACAACAGAAAACTACTGTGTATTTCGTATACACAAGCAAAGTATCCATCTTTCACATATTTATATAAAACGGACGTGTATCTCGCACTCAAAAGGAACATATAGTATACAGTACATATGGGAAAACATAAATGATCTTGCTGGCAAAAATTGCCAATAATGGTACCTTGCAGTACTGACTGACTAAATATCAAGACGTGTTAATTTTATGTAAGGAATTACACTAGCTAAAAGAATTGTTTGCCATCACCACTTCAGCTGTAATAACTTAAAACATGACATTAAAGTCGAGTGATTAGTTCTAA
This sequence comes from Dinotopterus cunningtoni, assembly GCA_028565755.1. Taxonomy (NCBI): domain Eukaryota; kingdom Metazoa; phylum Chordata; class Actinopteri; order Siluriformes; family Clariidae; genus Dinotopterus; species Dinotopterus cunningtoni. Next base: position 1,006 of record JAOTRS010009210.1, on the reverse strand, counting down.
ATCTAAAGAGAATAAACTGCAGCAGACTCTCTTTCTCTCTCTCTCTCTTTCAGACTTCCTTATTTCATTTTCTTGCATTAGGAGGCACTCCGGGATTGAAGGGTGACAAAAATAACTTGGTATACTAGGACTAATCCGTTAATGCTCTGTGACTGAGTGATTAGCCTTAGGGAGCCAATCTCACAGCAGCACAGAGGATGATGGACAAGAAAAATGGCTTTCTTATGGATAAGATAATGTTGTCCCATGTAATTTGTTTGTAAATATTTCATACACGTACAGTATCTCAAAAAAGTGAGTACACCCCTCACATTTCAGCAACCACTTTACTATATGTTCTCAAGGGACAATACTATGGAAATGAAAATTGGAAATACTTTAGAGCACTCGTATAGCAGTACAGATTTACTGTCTGACTTTATTCTCTAATTAACTGGCAGTGAAAATGAGTACACCCTAAGTAAACATGTCAAAACTATGTCCAAAGTGTCAATATTTTGTGTGAGCACCATTGTTATCTAGCACGGCCTTAATCCTCCTGGGGATGGAATTCACCAGAGCTGCACATGGTGTCGCTAGGATCCTCTTCCACACCTCCATAATGATATCACGGATCTGCTTGATGTCAAACACGCTTAAGGACGCCCCACAGGTGCTCAATAGGGTTCAGGTCTGGAGACATACTGTATTTGGCCACTGACAAACACATGAACATGACGAATAGGACGTGACTTTACACTGTTTAAGATGTACAGCCGTTATAACTTAGGGTGTACTCACTTTTGTTGCCAGCTATTTTGACAGTAATGTCTGTATGTTGAGTTATTTTCAGAGGACAGTAATTTTATACTAAATGTTATACAAGCTACGCAATAATTAAAATATATCCAAATGTAATTTTTATAGTATTGACCTTTTAAAAAGATATACTAAAATGTTTGCTGAAATTAGAGTGGTGTGCTTACTTTTGTGAGTGTGTATAGTATAATGATTGATAATTACTCTT
>JAOTRS010009162.1:0-11344 GCA_028565755.1 Dinotopterus cunningtoni | reverse complement strand
AATAAACTGAATAATTAGGACTATGTTACACTTAGAAATAAAGGGAGTATTTATTTTCAGAACTGTGTTCTGTTATTTTAAAAGTCCTATTTTGACCACCTTGTATAAATGAATCAGGCTGAGAAGTTATCAAACTTCAGGAATCTCTGTATACCATTGAGTGTGGTGGTTCTAGACCATTCATGTATCACAGAGAGTTTTTCTGAACCTCTAAGCTAAATAACATTATCCAAGAATTGGATATTAAGTGGGTCCCAACCTCGAGACTAGATGTCAGTGGCCCAGGTAGGTGCTTTTTCTGTCACCAGTCAAGCAGACATTTTTTTAAAGCAGACAAAAAGTCCACTTAGTAATGCCGAAGCCTGTTTGTAATCTGGCATTAGCATGACAGTAGTAGAGTAACCACATGGTTCAGGTCATCATATTATTAACTTTTAATTAATAGCCAAAAGTTTACCTGACGGTTATCCACAACATATCTTAGTCTATGATCAAACTAAAACCATATAAAATCCAGCAGATTAAAGAAAAATGCATGTTTTAATAAATTGCACGTGCAGTTTCAAATTGCACAAAAGTAATCTGTGCAACTTGAGCTTCTATAATAAATGTTTTTGTAGTAAATTAATCCTTTCTTAATTGTTTTCTTTTATATGCAACCCTGTTTTATTTTCAGTGAGCTGCCAAATTTTACAAGCAGCTGTGGATTATGGTCACAAGGGGGCAGCATTGACATAATTTTGACTTTTTCTTGTCTTTGGTCTGAAAGTGTTATTTCCTAATTGTATCTGTATAGAAAAGTAAAAAAAAAATCAGTGGTAAAATCATCAGATCATCAGACATTTCATTCATCATTCATTCATCTCATCATTCTTATTATCTAGACACATTTTTCTCTCACATACACACACACTATTTATTTATTTTATTTATTATTATAAAAAAAAATTAATTGAAAAAAAAATGAATTTCTTTCATTTTTGTGAAGCTGCTTTGAGACAATGACCATTGTTAAAAGTGCTATATAAATAAAATTTAATTGAATTGAATTGGTAAGTTGCTGAAGTCTAATTTTTTAAAAGTTTAAGTTTTTAAAAGTTTCTAGAATTTTCTTGAACTTTCTAAAACATTTGAGAAAGGAGAACATGAGAGAAAAGCGATTCACAAGCTGCCGCAGTAGGGATCAAGATAAGGTGTGGGCACCTCATTTCGCGTGTGAATCTCTTTCACTGGCTCATTAGGTGAATACAGCAAAAGAGGAATACAGCAGTGTTAAAATCTTGTTAGGTGGTTTGAAGTATGAGGATGGGAGGTGACTTTAAAATGGTGGCATTCCTAATGGGTCTCCAAGGTTCACCCATGGGACAGCGGTGACACTGCGGAACACTACCACAGGCAAGACTGGCCAGAGTGAACTGCATTCGATGTGGGGAGAAACAATGTAAAATAGACCAACGAAAAGTATTGTTTCCACCACTGCACATAAAATTGGGCTTGATAAAACAGTTTCTCAGTGCACTTGATAAAGAATCTGCATCCTTTAAGTACAACATTCAGGAATTTATCCCAAAACTTTCAGAGGCTAAAGTGAAAGCAGGAATCTTCGTATGCCCTCAAAGATAATGGAGTGCAAGGAATATTCTAAGAAGCTCACCATGATACAAAATGCTGCATGGAACAGCTTTGTTGTAGTGGTTCGAGGAGTCCTTTAAAATCACAAAACTGAAAACCATGTGGAACTTTTAGAGAACATGGTGCAAAACTCTTCTGGTACAAAACAGAACTGCAGAACAGGGCAAACGCTTCCATCAACATATTCTTGACTTTGAACGCCGCTACTAAGGTGCATACAAAGAAAACATGATGGGTGACTACATTTGGGTTCTAATACGCAATTTGCAGCATAAACGTAAAGCAAGGAATGCTACTCACTTTTAAACTATTTTTGTATTATAATGTTGGTCTTGTTATGACTTTGTGTAAGCCAGAAAGTTTAAACTTGCCTAAATTTGTAAATTTGTCAAATATCATTGTCTTCATCACAAAAACAAAGTTTGAAGGAATTTATACCTATTTTATAAATTTCTAGAAGTAAGCTAATAGAAAATAGCAATTACTATTTAAGGACAAAAATTGTGTTCCATTTTGTAATGGTTAAGCCTCATACATTGTATACCCTTTTTGTGTATATGTGTGTGTGTGTGTGTGTGTGTGTGGTGTGAAAAAGTGCTTTGAAAAGGTATTTACCCCCTCCCTTGCACTCCTTCTGTTATGCCTTGTTTTCTGTCTGTCTGTCTGTCTGTCTGTCTGTCTGTGTCTGTCTCTCTCTCTCTCTCTCTCTCTCTCTCTCCTTGTCTGTTGAGCTACACATGCCACTCCTGAGCTACCTGTCACAGTCAGGCCAGGCTCCGAACCCAATCAGACACCTCGCCCTTTTTAACCAGAGTATTAATCACAATTACCTGTCGCCAATCAGCGCTAACACATAAAAACCACACACCACGCTTCAGTCAGTGTCCGGGCTCGTACCCATGAGTGTGGACTCAACTTCCTATGTACAAGTAAGAAGATAAATACTTACCTAACTACTTACCTTTACCTTTGCTTTCATCTTCAGGTTTGGCTCTCTATCACTCCGTGTTCCCTCAAAAAGGAGAAGATAAATCAAAAGTTGATCCTTGCTCTCCCTAGATTCACTGTTACATGATATCCTTAACTTACCTGCTACCGAACTAACACTCGTACACTGCCGAAAATTGCTTCAGTGAAAAATAAACTGACTCATCTTGAAACTTACCTTTGTGTGGAGTCTATCTTTGCTACAGGAGCCTGGACCTCACCAACACTAAAAGATGAGTGAAAATGATCCGGTAATGGAGCTGGTGAGCCTACTCCGCCAGGCGTTGCAAACTTCAACACCGCCGCCATTACAGGACACCACTTCCTCTACGCCCCAGGTTTCCAGTCCCATGGCACGACCAGCGCCCTTCTCTGGCGCGGCGGGGAATTGCAAGGGTTTCCTGCAATCAATCTTGTCACAGGGGGACCGGTAACAAAAGCATACGACCTCTTCAGGGACCACTTCAAGGAAGTTTTTGAACGATCTGACAGCGAGGTGTCCACAGGAGAGCAACTCTACCATCTGAAACAAGGTAAACTATCCCTTCAAGAGTGTGCATCACGTTTTCGTACTTTAGCAGCGGCGAGTGGATGGAATGAGCAGGCGCTCCTAACCACCTGTCGTCAGGGGCTAGAACCTAATCTACGGCTCATGCTTGCTACTTACGATGACGACATGGGGTTAGAGCGTTTCATTCAGCTCTCCATATGCTGTTCAGCACGGCTTGCCTCTTGCTGTACCAACACCGGGAACATTGCCGTCCCTCTGCCTGGACAACAGATAATGGCAGAAAACCCAGAACCAAAGACTGAACCAATGCTCCTGGATAGGGGAAGGATCTCTCCGACTGAAAGACAAAGACGACTGACCCAGGGTCTCTGGCTGTACTGCGGCAACACGAGGCATCTCAGAGCTGAGTGCCCCATTCGTCCGCCTCGTTCTATGGTGAGTTCGATTTCAGCTAAAGTTGATAAATAACAACCTCTCACCACCAATGTGAGCCTTACTGCTTTTCATGTAACTGTTTCAGTGGCAGCTTTTCTCGACTCTGGGTCAGCCGGCAACTTCATCTTGGAATTGTGCCGATACCTCAAACTCAAGACCACCCCGACAGAGAAAGTATACCAGGTCCAATCCATAACCAGGAAACCCCTATCGAAAAGGTCTTTACATCAGCTCGCTGGCCCCGTCAGACTACAAATTGGCCTATTCCATCAAGAGGAGATCATGTTGTTAGTCTTGGAAGAATTTACCTCTGACGTCGTCCTGGGATGCCCATGGCTAATCAAACATGATCCTATCCTCTCTTGGACCACTAGAGAGGTACTTAAGTGGGGAAGACGCTGCTCTAGCACATGTTTCCCCACACTACCAGTAAAACCTCAGTCATTACAGATCCAAATGACCTCAATCGAAAGCCCAGTGGAGCAACAATCCGTGAAAATTCCTCCTCAGTACTCTTCCTTTTCTGACATCTTTTGCCCCAAAAGAGCGCCCCAACAACCACCACATCGGCCTTGGGACTGCGCCATCGAGTTAATCCCCGGAGAACCGCTAACCCATGGACGCATTTATCCACTATCTCTCCCCGAGCGGAAAGCCATGGAAGATTACATCTCAGAGGCGACTCAACAGGCCTACATTCGCCCCTCAACTTCACCAGCTGCCTCCAGCTTCTTCCTCGTATCAAAAAAAGATGGTGGATTACGTCCCTGCATAGACTTCCGTACACTCAACCAAGCTACAGTAAAATTTCACTATCCATTACCCCTGGTTCAAGTAGCTCTAGAATGTCTCCGTGGAGCAAAACTCTTCACCAAAGTAGACCTTTGGAGCGCATACAACCTGGTTTGGATAAGAAAGGGGGATGAATGGAAAACAGCGTTTATAACACCTACCGGTCACTACGAGTACCTGGTGATGCCATACGGGCTGGTCAACGCACCTGCAGTCTTTCGGGACTTTATGCATGAGGTTCTCCGAGATTTCCTCCATCGATTTGTCATCGTGTACATCGACAACATTTTAATATTCTCTAAGTCAGAGTCTGAACATTACTGTCATGTCAACCAGGTACTCCAACGCCTAAGGGAGTTCCAATTGTTCCTTAAAGCCGAGAAATGTAGCTTCCACCAGTCGTCAGTTCATTTTCTCGGTTACATCATAGACCAGAAATGGGTTAGGATGGATGAGGAGAAGGTGTCGACCATTACCACCTGGCCTCAACCTACAACAATCAAGGAATTACAGCGATTTTTAGGATTCGCCAACTTCTACAGGAGATTCATCAAAAACTACAGCATCACCGCAGGTCCCTTGACTTCTCTACTCTCTACTCAAAATCGTTGAAATGGACTCCTGAAGCCACTGCCGCATTCCAACTCTTAAAACAAGCATTAATTTCTGCCCCCATCCTCATCCATCCCAACCCAGAACTCCCTTTTGTGGTAGAAGTGGATGCTTCACCAACCGGATTGGGAGCCATTCTCTCCCAGCAGCAAGGAAAGCCGCCCTTACTCCATCCATGTGCTTTCTTTTCACGAAAGTTCAACCCGACAGAGGTGAATTATGACATAGGGGACCGGGAATTACTAGCAATAAACATGGCATTGAAGGAATGGAGACATTGGCGGGAGGGAGCCGCACAACCATTTTTAGTAATGATGGATCACAAGAACCTCCAATATTTAAGGGAGGCAAAAGGATTTAATCCACGACAAGCAAGGTGGGCCATGTTCTTCACTCGGTTCGATTTCAAGATCTCTTACCTACCGGGTATGAAGAACATCTAGACGCATGCTCTCTCATGCTTGCGTGCACCCAGTGAATCTATTTCATTCTTGCTCTCCCTAGGTTCACTGTTACATGATATCCTTAACTTACCTGCTACCGAACTAAGTCTCGTACACTGCCGAAATTTGCTTCAGTATAAAATGAACTCACTCATCTTGAAACTTACCTTTGTGTGGAGTCCATCTTTGTTACACTACCAGTGATCCAGACTCTCTCTGCTCTTTAGGCCTGTCTGACTCATCCTGGTGTCCGGCTTCTGGTTGGAGATCTTGTTACATGGACACCACATGTGGTCTGCTTGCAATGCTTTCAAATTGGGAACAGTTCTATTTTACCATAAAGATGGTCCTGACCTCAACTGATGCAGACAACTGTTCTCTGATGGCTTGTGACTGCAGTCGCTCAAAGGTTCAGGACTGAAATTCTTACAAAGAGTTTTGTACCTGAGCCTTCAATAACAAAAGTGAACACTATATTAAATTTAACACTTCTCCTGTTATACTGATCTTCCAGCCTCCGAACACACAGTATGACTGCAGATCAATTTCTACTATCTAATATTACCCAATAGCATACCTTCCTTCCTCGCCTTTATAAGCTTGGCCTGCCCTGCTTCTGCCAGCTTCTACACTGTTGTCTTTACCTGCTGTTTTACATTGATCAAGTAAGCCATAGATTCTGTACCCGCACTGTATAAAATGTCCGTTAATTTAACAGTAAAATACCATATAAATGCTATAGGATAAAACCGTATTTCACTAAACATGCGATAACTGTAGAATTTAAAGTGAAAAATTGTAATTAGTTTTACAGAGTAAGACCTTAAATTTAATCGTTAAAACAAATGAAAATAAGGTTTATTGCAGTAAAATTTACGATATACTGTATTTACAATAAAAAGGAAAACTAGTGAATATGCACTACTACACTACTACACTCTCCGTGCTATAAAACACATCGTGGAGTGTAGCTCGGGGTCTGTTGGGTTATTGGTGTGGAAGTAAAAGAGGTTATTGAGCAGAGTCATGCGGTGGACACGGGGGTTTTGCTGTCTTCTCTATTAAAAAATTCATGGGTCCATGCATGATGTCCAAGTCTTAAATAGATATTGATGGGTTTTGATGATTTGATTTAGGTTTGTATTCATCAATTAGTATAAAAGTACTCTTATAGTTTTTAACAGTAAAATCAGAATCCTTAGCAATGTAACTTCCATCCCTTTCAACTCCCAGCTAGTGTGATAAAATTATGCTTTCACAGAATTGCTGAATGAATTTACTGTGGTTATTTATATAAAGGGTAATCAGAAATTGTTATTGTAATTATTTTCATGTCCTTTTATTTTTTTCCCTCTAATAATTAGAATTGTTTCTGTCACTTATCTGAATTTTTTTTTTTTACCAACATGTTAAACATTGCAGAAGAAATACTTTTTGTCTCGGCCAGGAAAGTCTCAGCTAAGAGACCCCATTAAGATAGGGGCTAAAAACTGACAAGGATAAGTAAGTGTACAAATTCATTTATGTATTAAGTCTCCAATAACTACCTGGACTCCATATTCACATCAATTAACATCAACTGTTATAGCTGAACTGGCTGCTACCTAACACACAGTATGAATGCAGATCCATCTCTGCTTCCTGTATCACCCACATGAGGATGGGTTCCCTGTTGAGTCTGGTTCCTCTCAAGGTTTCTTCCTAATACCACCTCAGGGAGTTTTTCCTTGCCACTGTCGCCCTCGGCTTGCTCACCAGGGACAATCTGACCATTTTGATTCATATACATTCCATACAAACTTAAATAATTCTTTTGATTGTGTAAAGCTGCTTTGCGACAATGACAATTGTTAAAAGCGCTATACAAATAAAATTGAATTAAATTGAATTGAATATTAAGTTCGGTACATCTCTGAGTGTTTTTAGGGGTTAACGTATGGTGTGTTTTGCAGTTGCTGGAGTCCAGGTGTAGAGTCGTTCAAACGGATGCAGAGAAAGAACTGTGGCAGACTGCAATACTGGAACTGATGTCCGATGAGGAGTATGCCATTGCGTGCCATGCCGTCAGCGTGTAATATCTAATTGGACCGAGCTAGAAGGACATTTATTTTGGACGTCTAACAAGCGGTGGTGCATGTTTGTTTTAGTATTGCTTTTAATTTAATTGCACCTTTACACTCATTGTCATTTTTAAAGGATGTTGGGGATAAATAGTTTTTTTTTGGGGGGGGGTGGATAGGGCCTATCTACATACCTGCCCAATAACCAATCAATTCACTAAGTTATGAGGGCTTGGGTTGGGCTAAATAAAAAGTAGTGACTGGGTAATGTCCCAATAGATGTCAAGGTTTTGGGAGTGTTTTTTTTTTAAAACAACCAATCAATGTTGAGATAAGAAACCAATAGGGAAGAGCAAAGTTGGGCAAAGGTGTAAAATGCAAATGGGGCTTGAGGTGTGAATGTCTCCTGACAGAATCCTTGAGTGGATTATTTGCCATGGCAACAAATGACTGTACCATGGAAGGATTCCTCAGAAAGATACATCCGAATTGGTATCAATCCGGAAGTATCCTAGCTTGGGGGAATTTGATGTATACGCTCAGTGGTACTTGTAGATACTTCCAAAAATCAGTGGTGTATATGGGGGTTTCCTTGTACAGATACACCTCTTTTCATGCAGTGACACACACACACACACACACACACACACACACACTAACGGAAACACTTATCTGTCGGGATTTATTTTTACTTTTTCAAAGGTAAAGTGCAGGTTAATTTGTTTTATTTTTACTTTATATTTTGTATAAATTATATGTATTGTATATGTATTATATTTTATGTATTTTTTTGGCTGTGGAATGAATAATTTGAGTTTCTATTATTTCTTCTGGGAAAATTCGCTTTGAGATACAAGAGTTACAATACGAGCCCGCTCTCGGAACGAATTATGCTCGCAATCCAAGGTTCCAATGTATTTTGATTATTTGTGTGTGTTTGAGAGAGAGAGAGAGAGAGAGAGAGAGAAAGTGAGTGGTGCATAGTCATACAAAACTACAGAACTGTTACATTTTATTATTTAATTACTATTTATGTAGATTTTTATTCTACTCATATAATCCTTCCCAGATGAAAGCCATGAAAACAATCAAATGAGTTTTTACAATTGCATGTTTAAATGCATGTTTTGTTTTGATGGCTTCAAGTTTATTTGATTAAGCTTATATTTTGTAAATAAAATTCTTAAATATTTCAAAATCATTTTAGTAGGGTTAGTTATAGTCCTTAAAAAAAAAACATTTCGCGCACTGTGTATAAAACTTCATTGACTGAATTCTATTCCTCTCCGATCCAATCATCTCCTCCTCTTGTAACGGAACCATATAAGAAATGCAGGACAGTTCAAACTAGGTTGTTGCAAAACATTAATAAAAGAAAAATTATTTTACATGGATGAAAGTCAGGAGTTAATTTTTTACTTTGCATTTATTCTGATCAGGAGTGAAAATATGGTATGTATTACAGGTACAAACGTGATGTTATAGAAGCTTGCCACATTTTGTTGTTGGTAAATTGATTGTGACGTTATTGCAATATTTTGCATGTGCTTTAAATAAATCCAGTCAAGTAGTCTGAAAGTTGTGAGCCAAGCTGGCACAGATGCAAGTAAAGATTTTCAAAGTTCACGCAACAGCAAAGATGAAGTCTCTCTTTTATATTTGCCTCCTGTTCCTACTTCATGGGATGGCTGCAAGTCAGATAAGAGTATACAATTATGTTTCACTGCTGATGGACTGGCCTACAGCTCAGAGCTACTGCAGACAGAAGTATTTGGATTTGGCCACCATCACCACTGAAGAGGAAAATCAGAGAGCTGTGAATGTTATAGGTCAAAGCTATGTTTATACTTGGATTGGGCTAAACAGAACTGCACCAAATGTAAACAACTGGAAGTGGTCTGGTGGGGAACCTGTTGATTACACAAACTGGTACCCTGGCGAGCCTAATGGTTATTTGCAGAGAGAAAATTGTGTTACACTCATGTCTGATGGCTGGTATGATACTTACTGTCAGAATATTCTTCCTTTTATTTGTAATTGGAAACTCACATTGGTGAAGGAGAGTAAAACATGGGAGCAGGCTCTTCAGTACTGCAGGAGCAACTCCACTGGCCTGGTCACTATGGATTCAGTAACACTGTTAAGCCTACGTAAAACAAAGACTGACAAAATCCAAACAGCCAGTGTGTGGACAGGCCTGCGCTTTCTTAATGGGACATGGCTCTGGGTGAACGGTAAGCCAATAGGGAGCCTGGTGTCACTGCCTTCATGCCCAGTCGAGCCCTATCGCTGTGGTGCGTACAACTTCAACACGTCTGTCTGGGAGAACAGAGACTGCAATGAAGAGCTTAATTTCATCTGCTATCCCCAGAGGTGAGAACAAAACATTCAGAACAGTCACCTGAACATCACTTAAGATTTACAAACAAAAGTTTATCACTTCTACTTTTTGCTTTAGTTTTTTAACATGAATACATCAAATGGTATGTATTTTTCCCTTAAACAGATGACTCTATGCAACTGGACTGAAAAGAAAATCTCCTTCAAGAAAAAAAATTAATATAGATGTAGCGCAATAAAAATTAGTGCAGGTGTTTAATTTAAAACTTTTCCTTTGAATAGGTTCATGTTTAATGCATGTTAGGGTAAATGTTTAGTGGTGGGCTTTTCTTAAAAGGGTTACCATATTGTGTACCTATTAATTTTTGTGGGGAATTTTATGTAACATATACGGGAAAAAACTAGGAAACCTTTAGCAAATAATAATAAATTGTTACGGAATGACAGACTCCGCAGACAAAGATGTAGAAAACCCGACCGGATTAACAATGTGGATGAATGGATAAATAAAGATATTGAACCGGAATGTCTTAACTGTGATGGAGCTGGAGGACGGATAACCACAGACTGGAGGAATGACGAACACAACACGGAGGTAGGTCGACAGACGAGACGAGAGGGTAGAAGACGAGGCGTCGGAAGATCGCATAGAAGCGTAGCTCATGGACTCCTTGTCCGTATTGGAGACCAGACACAGAGTAAAGGGAAGTGCGGTGTATTTCTGTAGTGTTGGTGATGAGGTTAAACTGTGTGTGATTAAAATTCGAGTGATTGGGGACATTGACTGAGGGCGGAGCCTGGCGTTTCCGTGACATAAATAAAAAAATAATCCCATTGTAAGAAACCATGCTGTATATGATTGTGCACACATTGTAAGAACTGTAGGGGTGTGAATGACGTTTATTTTGGGAGAGGGAATTTACTCACTGTTTTTGGTTTATGGAGTCATGGAAGATACTTTTTTGTGTGTTTTTATTGGTATGTCACTTTTCAACTACAGATATGTTTGGGTTATTATATTGGCCTGGGTCCACCCTGACACTGTTCCTGGTGTTGCATACACAAAAAGTGTTTGTGCATCTTTTGTTTATGTGTATATTTTTCTACAGCATACAGTCTCTGTGTTTCACTTTTCCAAATATTTTAAATAGAATCCATTCTTTTCCAGTACGACCCAAACCCAGCCTGGGACATCACAAAGGCTTGTTAGTTGTTGTGTAGATGTACAGAATGCAGACAGATCCAAGACAAATTCAAAGTGTTAGTTTGCATTTGAAAGATTTGAATGGAAAATACTATGTGGAAAGTTACATAGTAACTTACAAAAGATATTGGTTTCTAGTGACCTTGAGACAAGAAATATGTAAGAGGTAGAGTGTTTATTATTTCATTATTATTGCAGTAGTACTGTAAATACACTCATTAAAACATCTTATGATCTGTATGATCTTGTATTTTTTTTTCTCAGAAGTTGTGTAAAATTCTAAAGTACTCGTATTGTTGAAGTCTACACCTTAAACTATGTGAAACTA
>JAOTRS010009118.1:0-11347 GCA_028565755.1 Dinotopterus cunningtoni | reverse complement strand
ATGTGACTTGGTACGTAGGAATGACATCGGCCATGTGTGTGTGTGTGTGTGTGTGTGTGTGTGTGTGTGTCCAATATATGTGTTAAAACACAAATGCCCAAACACATGTCATTACTTTTCACTGAACATGTGAAACATATCAAGGGACAAGTTAGATTATTTTGATGGTCATGATGCCTGTTGATGATGATGCATCTCTTCCACCTCTCTCTTTCTCTTTCTCTCTTCACTGAGGTACTTCTGTTGGCTTGTTTTTAAAATGTGCCATATGCCAAGCTTTAACAAGCTGACCAACTGTCATTAGTCACAAGCAGTGTCAGCATTAATCATGCTCTTTTCAGCATGTTGGCAAACTGTCCCTCGGTGACAACTAATTAATGAGTTAGATGGTTGGAGGCACCCTGTCCCTCTACACCACGCCCTATCAGGTGCTAGTGGGATGGAGAAATGGTGGAAAGTTGCACCAACACTTGTATTAATGGTGACAGATTTGGAAAGCATGACTCCATCCATGAACCCACGCTATGAATAAGCCTCCTGACAGCAGGAACAGCAAATCAAGTCATATGATTATATTAATAGGTCTTAAATCCTTTTAATGTAAAGAAAAAACAAACATGCTACATTCCTGATGGTCAAATTAATAGCATTAATAAGTGTCAAAGTCATTATTTCTCATCTGCAGTCGAATTAATTTCTCGTGTTGCTTCCTTTAATCTCTCTTTTAAACCAGGCTGACCGCCCAAAAATCCTACATGATCAAAAGTCCCTCAGTAAGGATATCACCAAGCACAGTCTTCTAAAGGGCAGAGTGCGGAGCCCAGTACTGGACTGAGACTTTGTCTCTGCGTGGAGCTTTTATTATCACTGATGACATCCAGCCCACAGGTTCCCTGAGTGGTGGGAAAGTACAAAGTGTATGGATAGGTGTTTGATGTGTGTATGTGTGTGCAGAGTGACACAGTAAGCTCAAACATTCTACTTTTAGTGGCTTTACCACCTGTTTTGTTACACTTTCACAAAGCAGGCAGCTATAATGTAAATACTGATGGTGTGTACACTGACACAGCTGGATTACAGGAGTATAGCACATACATATGCAAATACACGTGTATCGGTTTCAGCTTTGGCTTGTATGCCAGACCAATTTTTCAACTTTTACAAAAGCTCTATCCCATATTTGTGTTGTCCTTTAAAGGAAATGTCTTTGTAAAAAGTTAAACTTTAAAATAAGCAGTGGTGGAACAAGGAAACAGGGGCAGCTCAGAGGTTAAAGTGTTGCACTTCTGATCAGAAGGTAACCTCAGCTCCACTTAACCCCTAACTGCTAAAATATATGACTAGATAAAATGTAAGTTGCTCTGGATGAGGGTGCATAAAATGTAAGTACATAAATCATGTGCTTGAATAACAGTGAAATATTACTCTGCTTAATGTTACTCAGAGATCTGTTTAAAAAAAGGCCATTAAATTATCAATCAGTCTGACCCCGATGTCAATTAACATTATCATAATATTGTCATAATGTTAACATTGTCATAACAGACAACATGCAGGAAAACAAGCTCCATTAATGAGATCTGAGTAGCTTTGGAATCACAGGATTGGAGAACAGGAGTTAATTTTAAGATTAATGTTAAACCTCTCCTAAGATCTCTGCACAAGGCTACCATGATTTCTCTAAAAAAAAATAAAAAATTAAAAATTAAAAAAAAGTTTATATAAGTATCCAAAATATCAGTCTCCCCAACTGATAAATAAGTGTATGGCACTGGATTGTTGGATGGTTCAGTGTAGCTAAGGATCACACCCAATGCAAGCTCAATCTGGTTAATGGTTAATCATCAGCTACATGCAAAACCTCTAAAAATAGAATTTATTTTCCAAGTCCAAGTTTTAAATTTGAAATTTTATCATTTAACAATATAAGAATGTTTGGCTGTTAAGCTTCCAACCCTGCAAACTGAGGTAAAACTGTTAGCTAGATAAAAGAAAATGGAAACAGTTTCAAGTAATTACGAGCTTCAACCTGCATTGCTTTTGTCATACTGGATGATTGTGTAGTAACGTTTCGGTGCTCAAGAGCTACTTAGCTTATTAGCTAGACACGCACACAACATAGTCATGATAATGCTGCATTTATTTACGAGGGGTTTTCTAGTCAAGCTAGGATTTCCGATGAAATTAAATTTGTTGTGAATGAAGGCGCCAAACCGATGGACATTTCCAGAAGACTTTAAGCACAGTACAGTAATGAGACCCTTAGCTGCAGTAAAACATTTGAATGGCACAAATGAAATCTACATTCGTGAATGACAATCCCAACAGAGGTGGCTCGGGACCCACTGTAATTGTTTCCTTGAACATTCCATGGAAATCGGTGGATAGCTTGTCACCAACGTGCAACAGAGACTCATCTGTCTGTAGAAAACGTACATACAATTATTCAAGAACACCAATTGCACATTACAAGACTTTGGCTGGAAGTTATTGCCACGTCCCCTGTAAAGTCCTAATTGTCCTCAAAGCCATTTTCACATTAGGGCCATTGAAGGAGTTAGTGCATTAGTGTAGCAGTGGATAATATAGAGAAATAAACTTAGTTTTTATTCTCATAACTGTTATTCTGCACAATCAAAGGTCCCTGTGTGACTTGAATGCTGCACATATTTTGCTGCTGCAAGCTAACATTAGCTGTCCTATTAAAGAACTGACCGGCAGCAGAAAAATAGGCTTACCTCTACATGTTTGTTTAGAATCATTGCATGAAGAAACCATATGGGAATAAGGCAGGTAGAGAAGGCATTGGAAAATGAATGACCCTTTCGTCCATTCCACAACTTCCACAAAAAAGTCTTTTAAATTAGGCCATGCATGTTGTGAGTTGTAAGTCAAAGTCAGGACCTTTTTCAGTCATTTTTACAGGTCTCAACAATGAAGACTATTGCACTGATCTTGTTATAGTAAGACTTTCTGTTCACTAGAGAGATACATGTGCTAATGAGTACAACAGATCCAACAGATCAATGGAAATCAGCCACAATAAGGTGTTCCCTGATCGAAAGAACATTATTTTACTTTAAAATGTAGAGTTAACGTTAAAAGTCCCTCAACCTGAAAATCATTTAGCAAACTGATACTTGGAAAAAAAAAAACACTCAAGTACAGTAATGGATTACATTCACTTTGTTACTATCCACCACTGAAAATAACTTCCTGTGTAGTTAGTATTCAGACACTGGTTAATACTGGCATTATGAGGTTATCATGACTATACCCTATTCCCTGAAGGCTATACAAATTACAGTACACATTCTAAACTGTCTCTCCCTGTTAGGGTTACAGGTAACAGCCATTTGGAGCACATCCTTTCAAGGCTGTATTTTCCACAACCTATAGACCGTTATTGATGTAGTAATGTAATACGAACCCAACTTAAAAGAACTACTTTTATCTGTTTACGCTTTTGAGTTACAGTTTATTATTCCTAAACGAAATGTTAATATTTAAACTTGGCCTACATTTACAGTATAAGTTCACTCACCATTAAAAAAAAAATCACAAGAGAAAGCATCCATCAGCTAATGATTCTTTTGAAGGATCTTTTAATGCATCTGCTTTCCATCACCTCGCCATGGCCAGTCCCCCTTCATAGTGTTCTGATTATGTTTTATCACTTCAGAATGGACTGTAGTTATTGTTCCAATCAGAACAAAAACGTTAGTGGAAAATCAGCAGCTCATACAAATGTAATTTAACACATTTGACAGGAACCTGATGTCCTGTTACAACTGCCAAGATAGATTTCTGTATGTAGTCGAGCTGAAACTGTTTTAAGTTTATACACATAGTGATTTACAAAGTTACTCGTATGATCCATCTGTATCTGTGCACACATCCTCACCTGAGATTATAGCTTTATACGTAGTAGAGGTTTGACGTATTATGTACCTACTGTGTATTCATACCCTTTGGCTCGATTCACATTGTGATCTGAGTGAATATAGTCTAGCTTTAACTAGTGTCAGGGGATTTTTTCTATTAAATCAAATTAATGGAACAGGCAACACATCGCTGACGACTTGTTGGAAATATAATTCAGGATTCCATACTTAGCACTAATTCGCTGGACAGTATTAGATCAGTTTTCACTTCACAACTACAAAGTGGGAAATGGACTGCTGCTATGTTCGTGTATTGTTGTTAACGCTGGGACGCAATGTATATTTTCTCTTTTTAAACAGCAAAAACGTATAGTCAGTGTTTTAGGTTTAATAAATAAACATGTTTGTATACCGTAAGACTTGCTTAAAAGTTTTACTTTGTTTATTTCTAATGCAGGATTATTTGATGCCACGGGACAGGAACTCAGATTTGGGAATAGTACCCCAAGTTAAGTTCTGTTGCGGTGCTATTTTATGTCATGAAAGACACTGTCCTCATTTACTCTGTCAAGAAAGAAGTATTCACTAAGTACACTGTAAAAACAGTAACAATGCCATCACCAGTGATAATACTGCAAATAATGATTAAAATTATCTTTTAATTATCCCTTATTTAAACAAACCATTGTTTACATGTTACATTCACGATAACTTAAAAGAAATTTCATGTCTTTTTTTAATTAATTGTACCAAAAACAATGATTTCAAGACTGAGGGACAGAACTATGACTTTTGCGTACCTTTACACCTCTAATATGTAGTGTACTTGTGACCTTAATCACAGTTGAAATCTAACAATCCAAATAACAAACTTCCTAGAAGCAGCTTGGACCACTGTGAATCAGATTCAAAACCAGTGTAAATGCTCAAACAACAATGACACTTTAAACTATTCCTACACTAAGGAGGCTGACATTAACCACTGTTCAGATTGTAGCATAGAAGACTGACATTCTAATGAAATTCAGTTACAGTACAATATAAAGATGAAAATTAAAACATAAGATGTGGCCTAGTAGATTAAGGGAAAATTTACATGTACACTGAGCACTTTATTAGGAATGACAGGTAAACCTTTCTGAGTAAAAGGTAGGATTAGAAATATGAGATCGCAAATAATTGGAATTTTAGTTAAAAAAAATTTTGTTTCACCTTACACTGCAGGCAGAAAATCTGCCAAGGCATATTATGTTGGCAATATAAATAATACCTTTAAAAAAGGGCTTCTATTTATGTTGGCGAAATTAAACCAAACACATCTATTAGGCAAAATCTTTTTTTGTGCTTGGAAAATGTAAAATATGTGATAAGCTGATATGAGCAGCGATCAATCAGAACATTATGACCACTGACAGGTGAAGTGAATAACACTGATTAGCTCATTACAATGGCACCTGGAAGGGGTGGAATATATTAGGCAGCAAGTGAACATTTTGTCCCTGAAGTTAATGTGTTTAAAGCAGCAAAAAAGGGGAAAGGGTAAGAATTTGAGTGACTTTGACAAGGCCCAAACTATGATGGTTAGATGACTATGATGGATAAGAACAGCTTTAAAACTGCAGTTGTTGTGGGATGTTACCAGTATGCAGTGGTCATGACCTACCAAAAGTGGTCCAAGGGCCATGGACGACCAAAGCTCATTGGTGTACTGGAGAAGCAAAGGCTGGCCCGTGTAGTCGCATCTACTAGAATATCATATGGATGGCCAGATGAGTGTGTGTCATATTCCTGTGCAAGAATTTGTACCTAGATGGACTATGGGAAGAAGACAAGCCAGCTGAGGCAGCGTGATGCTTTGGGCGATGTTCTGCTGGATTCTTGCCATTTATGTGGATGTTACTCTGACACATACAACCTACCTAAACATTCTTACTAACCAAGAATGGTTTGAGGAACACAACAATGAGTCTGCAGCCTCCGATTTCTCTACAGCTCAATCCAATCAGTGTGGCATGTGCTGGAAAAACATGCTCAATCCAATCTCAAACTTACAAGACTTAAAGGATATGCTACTGACAGCTAGGTGCCAGATAAAACAGCATACCTCCAGAAGTCTAGTGGAGTCTATGCCTTAAAGGGTTAGGGCTTTTCTTGGCAAAAAGAGTGACCTACTCAATATTATCAGGTTTTCACAATGTTATGGCTGATCGGTGTATGGGTAAGTGCCAGGGTGTCTACATTTATCTTCAATTTCATACAATCTTTGCCAATACCAAATGTAAAAAGCCTTTCCAGGTGCTCCTACTTTACACGCCTCTCTATGGCTCTTGTGTTCCAGATTTTTTTTAAAATGCAAAACTATGTAGAACACTTTGGAGTGTTGTGATCTCTACTGCAGAACATGGGGTGGTTGGTGTTTTCATATGTGGCTAGCTCCTGGATGTGGAGGTAGGTAACAGCCCTGGTAGGCATACAGGATAAAAGATGTTACAATACTTTCGCCAGTGAGCGCAGCCTCCTCACTTTTTCATGCTTCACGATTCTGACTAATCTTTTCTGGCTCGTCAGCCTCCTAGCGGCCATGCCCACACCTTACAATCTGATACACACTCACAGTATGAATAATCTTTTTCAGTTTTGTGTTGTGCAATCTGTCACATTTCACTTAAAGCACATTTAAAAAACCTTTATATTTAAATACTTCTCTACTATTAGCTGTTCTAAACACAACATGATATCATAGTCCCGAGTGTCAGACATTCCCATGTGTTGTAGAGGCAGGGTGGAGGCTCACACAAGATTATATTATACACAACTTCCTTCCATGACTGAGCTACAGTATAGAAATACCATAGAGGGTTGAATGAGTTCAACAGCAGTGTGTGTGTGTGTGTGTGTGTCTGCATGTGTATGGACATGCTTTTTATGCTGGCTGGTCCCAGCAGGAAGAACTACTTGCCTAAGAGGGTTCCTTCTGGTCATTATGGTTAAGGGTAGGGCTAAACTTCAGTGTAGACATGCAGTCATGTGCAAAAAAAAAACTGTTCTTTTTAACTTCTCTACATGTGATTTTTATTAATATAGGCAAATCAATGTAGATGCACACAGTCCTTGAATTTTACTCCACTATCAACAAGAGCACGGCTATAGCATAAGAGCAGATATTTTCCAAATCCTAATAGTTATGGAATTTGGGAATCTGGGAGCTCAAAAACTATAAATTAAGCAAATAATATCTTCTGTGTTACAGCATAGTGGACATGTTCCCAACTTTATAACATCCAACTAATATGTTTACAACCTGAGATAATGGACAGATGATTTTGCATTAATATTTATATGTAGCAGAGTGTGAAACAATATTTACAGGGTGTTTCTGAAGTTTATATAATGCTCTTAGGATAAAAGTGAAGTCAATGCAGTGTTGAATTTATCATTCAATAAAATGATGGCTGACAGTTGATGGAGTGCTCTGGAAGTATAAAGATGAAGATTGTATAAAAAAACAAAAATCACTTAAAATTTTGTTCATCCTCAACTAGTTTCCTTGTAGCCATGGATACCTGTTCTGGGTTGAAGGGAATCAAGCCCAATGTGTTCCTCTGTGACTGTAGCCCATCCACATTAAAGTAGTTTGTGAATCATTCAAAGTAGCCTGTCTAGCACCAACAGCCAGGATCACTAAGATTACATTTTTTTCTCCATCCTGAAGCTCTAAACCTGTATCTGCATGATTCTGCAATGTACAGCCGCCACATAATTGGTTAATTACAGAGTTCTATAAATAAGCAGATGTAGTATACAATACCAGCCAAAAGTTTATATACAAGTTTGGATTTATTAACAATACTGGGCCTTTTTTTTCAAAACCATGAAATAACACATATGGCATTAGGTAATTAAGTAACATCATCAACAGTCAGTTATTTTAAGACACAAAGGTCAGCTGATCAGCAAGAACAGTATTGCCAAGTGCATTTGCAAAACCCATCAAGCACCATGATGAAACTGGCTCTCATGAAGACCATCCCAAAAAACAAGACCAAAAGTTCATTTAGAGTTACCAGCCTCAAAAATCACCATCTAACAGCACCTCAGATTAAAGCCGTTATGAAGGTAAAGTAGCAGACACTTCTCAATATCAACTGTTTAAATGAGATTTTAATAGTAGAAAGGGAAAAACTCAGTAAAGACCATGGAATTAGAAGGTGTGTCCTTACTTTTGACTGGCAGTGTATATAATGTTACTACTTTTTTCACATTATTATTGCTAATAAATGTGTTACGATAGATCAGAAACTTGTACCAGGTTTGACAGCACATAAGTAATTTCTGCTACAGGCCTCATAAAGAACGTAATTCACAATTTAGCACCCTTCACAACCAGAAGATAATAACCCTATTTTTGACTGCTAGTAATGTGACATTATAATGACATTCACTCTGTTGTGAAATTCCCACACCTGAGACTAATGAATAAGATAGTTGACACTTACGCATCCAGTATGAGATTGTAACCCAACCTGATATATTCACTGACCCTTTGACTTCTTACCCTTTGACTTCACCTGATTTCCCTCCTCTTCCTACACGGCCAAGCAAAAGCCTGCTACATTTACAATGCAAACTCCAATAACTATGTCACTGTGGCACACCAAATACTACATAGCCACTAGGGAGTGAACATCGTCCAGCCAGACTGACCGAGTTGGCTCTCTGCAGTGTCCATTAACCAGAATTTTCCTCCTGTTACATCAAAAACCCACAGAATGAGACATTAATGCCACATAATCACAGAGCTGGTGACTTGGAAATTATTAAATGGTAACTCTCCAAATTTTAATGTTGCACTTGACTATGAGCACGGCTTTCTTTAGTGACTTGGACAAAAAGAAACAAGACTAAAGAGTACATACGGTGAGGAAAGAAACAGACATGCTGTGTTTAATATGGCTACAGAACAAAATTGTAGGTGACAGCATGGCAGGTTCTAAATTACAGCTATTATATGTTGTACAAGTCTATTTAGTTCATGTCTGCCTCAATAAACAGATGACATAAGAAATGCATTTTATGAAAATCAAAAAACAGTTTAAGGTCAAGAGCTGCTCTGATCTTATGAACAGCTGACATGTATTCGTCACATTGGCACATGTTATTCGTCTCTAAATATTATAGGAATACTTGCTGCATGTTGTGTCGATTATGTGCCAATGTAGCCTTACTCTTGCTACTAAGCCTCTGCTATGACTGTAATCGTCTCGGTTACTGCTTCGGTGTAGGTTTTCCTTTTGGCACAGTATAATTTGGGTTGCTTTCAGCTGGCAACAGAAATCCAAGTAAGTTCAAAGCATGAGTTAAAATCTCCATAGGAAAAAGTTATATTTATAGCTATACTACAAAACGTGTGGATGTTTCCATTCGTATTATTGAAAGCACCTGATTCATGTGTTTGAATTGCCGTGTTTTTCTTGCATCGTGTTAAGCACGAGTTGTGTCTAGACTATATCTCCTTTAAATCAAATACTGGCCTTCGATCCTAAAAGCCTAGAGTGTAGAAAATAGGAACTGACACGGCAGATATGTGTGCGTTTGTGTGTGTGCATGGTGCCATTTGACAGACTGGTGCCCCCTTTCTATTTGGATTCCCTCCATGCATCCAATATTTCCAGAAAAGACTTAAGGTCAAACCAGATCTTGAGCAGGATAAAGAGAATAATGAAAATGATTGAATA
Organism: Dinotopterus cunningtoni; assembly: GCA_028565755.1. NCBI lineage: Eukaryota > Metazoa > Chordata > Actinopteri > Siluriformes > Clariidae > Dinotopterus > Dinotopterus cunningtoni. The sequence continues at coordinate 1,728 of JAOTRS010009118.1, read as the reverse complement.
GATGAATGAAGGTTCAAAACCATATACGTAATAGTGTAATGATTAGACACACTTTTGGCCAGCTTAAACATACAGCTCACATCACCTACCTGATTGTTTATTGTATGGCATATGGTGAATGCTTGTGTTGCAATATAATCTCTACTGTGCAACATTGTGCAGCCCTACAATCTACAATGTAGCTTTCTTACACTACTGGTTTGCACACAATAGATTCTCAGGGCCGATCCTCATCCTGTTTGGCCACCTGAAATGATTGTTTGTCAGTTAAGGTCTGGCAAGTGTTTGAGCTGGGGTAGGTGTGGAGACAGGCTGATCCTGATCACCCTGCATCGAGTCACTGGCTTCATGTCACACTCCTCCTAACTTTCACACACACACACACACACACACACACACACACACACACACACACACACACTTTCTATGTGCTTGCACTGTGCAAAAAAAAAACACATGCTAAAACAAAAAATACAATCATTTGTTCAGGGGTGGTTCATGCGGCAATGTGTGTGTGTTTATCCTCATCACGTTACAGGTGAAAGACATGTCACACTCCTTTCAGAAACACAGATATTGCATTAATATACTGCTCATAATATACACTCTCTATGAACTCTTATACTGTATGCTGTATATATATGATCACACAGTGTTTATACAACACGGTCATTCAGAAGATAAAACATCAACGCGTTAAAGTTCACAATAAGAACTGAAAATATTTTACTCCTTTTTTTACCATTTATCCAACAAGCATTTTTTAAATGCTAAATTATTATTATTATTATTATTATTATTATTATAAACAAAATCTAAAGTTTATTATCAGGGCTGTGGAATTCCTAGAAAGCTAGTCTTAATAAGACGTGTATATGTGTGATTAATATTAAACCGCTAACGCTCACTGTCTGTGACTCCAATCTCAGTGTTGTTTATGTTCATGTACTGTAATACACACTGATCAGCCATAACACTACTGCATAATACACAACTCCCTGTATGGTGTAGATTCCAGTACAAGGCCTAGGGGGGAGTGCTCTGGTGCCTGGAACCAGGACGTTGGCAGTGGATCGTGTGGATGCTGTGTGCTGTGGGGTGGGTCCTCAATGCATCAGACTTGTTTGTCTGGTGCATCTCAAATGGCATGATTGGATTGGGATCTGGGGAGACTGGAGGCCAGGTCGGCGGCCTTGGGTTCTTTGCTTGCTGGGCCCCGTGTGCAGTGGGCTGTGAGGCACTGGGAGTTGTGGTGCCTTCCTATTGCGACCAGTGTTGACTTTTTCAGAGATTTGTGCTGCATTGGTTCTTATGTAGGTTCGGCCCGGACAGGCTGGCCTTTGGTTCCTGTGAGAGTGAGCCATGGTCCGGTCACCAGTTTACTGGGGCATAACTGATAATCAATGTTATTGTGTTAATGTTATGGCTGTTTAGTGTGTGTGCCTGTAATTAGACAGCGTGGATACAACACACACACCCTTAATCCAGAAAGCTGAAATAATGCATCAGCACTTTGAATAAATATATTTCCTTTGTTTATTTGCTATTTATTATAATTATTATTGATCAGCGTTCTCGCTGTTACTAGTTTTGATTCACACTTTAGAGCTCCAGTGAATAGTTGTCAAACAATTTAGAATTATTATTAAAAATAAAAATATGGATTTTTAATTATATCTGAGTGCAACTTTAGTAGCTATCATTCATTCAAAAATTAGCAATATTGTG
>JAOTRS010009094.1:0-11348 GCA_028565755.1 Dinotopterus cunningtoni | reverse complement strand
CTTGTTGAATAAAAGTAACTTTAACTCAGAATCTGTCAGGGGTATGAATATTTTCAAGCTTGACTGTATATATACACACACACAAACGCATATATATATATATATATATATATATATATATATACACATACACACAGTGCAGGCCATAAATGCCATAACATTCGAAATGCCAAAACACTGTAGTACAAGTCATTTTAGGTGAACACAGATCTAAATTGATTTTATGACACTAATTTTCTAAAGTGAAAACCGTTCCAGAAAGTCATGATCTGATGTGCTAGGTAAGGTCATTCAGTGGAACCGACCCTACAGGTTTTATAGAAATATTTCATGCTGGCACGCCTTGCTTTCCGTGGAAACCTTTCCCTTTTTATTTTTTTTTCTACAGGGTGTGGAAATGGGTGGGACGTTTATGCAGAAAGGATTATGACTTTTATTTATTATTTTGGACTTGTGTTGTACTGCATTCATACAAATAACTAAAAGAAACAAGTTAAAAAAAAAAGTCAAAAGTATGCCACATTAAAAATAATTTTAATTATGCAATTATTTGTCAGCTTTAAGTAAACTGGAGTCAACAATCTAAGCTATACAGTTGACTTTCAAGAATGTCCAACAAATGCATTTAACTTAAGTGTGGTTCAGAAATCACAAACTGGTAGTTGAGTGCAACTTATGCAGCCAGCACGAATATATTTGACTTGCTACTGTAGTTAGCAGTTTGTTAGCATGCAAATATGTGTGAGTTTCTCAGTAAAATAACTGAACCGGACAATATGCAAAGTGTATGATGAAATATATCATGAACAAAGACCTGTGCAAACATGGAAACTTTTGTTTGTTTTTTTGTGTGTCAAGGATACAGAGAGAGAGAGAGAGAGAGAGAGAGAGAGAGACTAATACTATGTGAAAAAAGTTCTTCAAAATAAGGCAGGTACTCAATTTCAACTAAAGCCGTGTGTAGTACCATCATTGGTTCCTGATTCGTGATTTTTAGATAATTATAAACAGTTGCAAATTCATCAAAAACAGGTTTCAACAAAACGAAACATGGCTACTGAAAGAAAAACACTACTGAATGATGACAGCATGCATTTCATACAAATTTTGTCTCCTCCCACTAAAACTTTAAAAGGCTGGGCATTGATGAGACTCGCACACCCCATGAAGCAAATACACAAAGCAAGTGCAGCATGAGGACGCTAACTTTAATAATGATCATCTTCACAATAACTGTAAGTAACAGGAACATTCTACTTAAACCAATAATAATGGATACAATAAATTATGTTGAGGGTACGTTTTTTTTTATGAAAGCAAACGAGGCATAAAATAAACCCACCAGCGCTTAATGCTGGAGAAAGAAAACATATCACTAATGATATAATGAGCAGATTAAATATAATCATATGACTTGCATTGACATTATTGTAAGGTAATATGTGCTAGATTAATCATTACAGCTCTGCGTCTCTTTTATATATATGAAGGCTATGTTTAATGTGTTAAACACTCGCTTATCATATTTTGCTTGTGTGTGTGTTTATAGTTAGATATAAAAAAAATTATACACACCTCAGGAAAAGAAAAACTTGTATAAACATTTTATACAAAATTAATTGCTATACATGATACAAATATTAATATAATTTTTTTAAGTGTGTATACATTTTTTTTTGGCTCACTAAATATATAAAGTTTTATTTTATTTTTAATTAGTGTAACAATTATGTGTAAAAACTGGTATGTTATCTTTTTGCAGCAGGTTGGGGCTCAGGAGATTGGCTCCCCATTAAGCAAGATACGGCAAAAACGATCATGGGTTGTGGACATATTTACTATAAAACGAGGCTTCGTAGGACTCGTCGGAGATGTATGTATTAATAAACATGCAGCACTGTGAAAAAGTTTGTCACATTTTTTTGTATAAATTTGGGCTTAAATGTTTATTCCAGTCATTACTTTCCCAACAACAAGAAAGAAATATGTAACAGGTAGATGTTTGAGGTCTTTATATTAAATACATGATCAGCTATAACATACTAACACAACATTACGCGCAGTGTTGTGTAGGTTTCCTTTGTGCCACCTGGGCAGCTCTGGTCCCTTGAAGCATGACTCCACAAGACCTCTAGAGGTGTGCTGTGGTGTCTACAGCAGGACGTTGATGCAGGGTTAGGCCTTTGTGTTTTGGAATTGTTTGTCCGGCACATCTCATGAATGCTTAATTGGATTGTGAACTAGGGAGTCAAAAGGTCAGGTCTTCAGTCTTGGGCCAGGCCCCCTGGCATGGCGTCCTCTGGTACTGTACACTCTGTGTTCTGGTTCTTTGCTTTAGTGGCCAGCATTGACATTTATTTTCAGTGATTTGTGCTGCAATGGCTTTCCTGTAAGACTGGACCAGACAGGTTGGCTTTTGGACCCCGCAGATATAGGTGAGCCTTGGATTAATCAGCGTCAATGTGTTAATGTTATGGCTGATCAGTATAATACACTACTTTTTAGACAGGGGGAAAAAAAATTTGATCAGCAAAAGCAGAAAGTGGTATGATGGTCATTGTCAGTGGAACTGCTTTGGGAGATCAAAATGCTCAAAGAAAACATACCAGATAATTTCCTTATAAAACTGCACATAGTGTACCTGAGAACTTTGACCAAATTTTAAACAGAAAAGTGCTGTTACACGTACACTTACAATGTTTAGTTTAATACTCTTTACTTCTTTAAATGTTAATTTTTAATCCGCACCACAGGATGAAATAATAATAATAAGGGCTTTTGAGGGGGTCAACAAAATAGGAGTCTATAAAAGTGCTTACGAGACAAACACGGGCGGACCTTCCTGTTTGGAGATACCGTGGGATTATTGAGAACTAAAAAGAAACTAAAGAAAACTGACAACACAAAATGAACAGAGCTCCGCCGTCTCCTCAAGACCTCTGGAAACAAAGCATTAAGATTTTGATCCTCTTAGGGTGAGTTAAGTGAGGATTTATATGTGCTTTGTACTGTTCACTTAACCTGAGAGCGCACGCTTAACTGATAGCGTGCCGCTCTCGCTCTCTCAATAACGCCAGCTTCTAAGGAAGACTGAGGCTGGGTCTTTTTGCCTTTGTCTTCGTCTCTTCGAAGCACGATTTGTTATGTCTTTGTCTTTGACATAATGATCGCACGAAGTACGCCGGTATCAGGGCCCTTAAATAGACACGCTGCCAGGTGAAGGTCTGCATCTGGGTGACCACCTCTGCCTGTTCAGAACTGGCCGCTATCCTGCAGATCTGCTCGTTCTGAATAGTGCAAAGTATTTTTGCATAGTTCAGACCCCCTCGCAAGACCCATGACGTTACATTAAATAGTGTTTTTTTATGTAAATGTTTACTTTTATTAACAGGAAGGCACCCTTGATTTATAGCCTGCCTTTGCATGTGTTTAAGACTTTTACAGCAGAGTATTGTATGTATTTGTTGTTTATTCATTCATTTTTCCTTTATATAAAACAACAAAAATACACCCAATTTACACTGTGAGGCTCCATAAGCTAAACTATATGGAATAAAAAAACAAGGGAAAAGCAATTGTTAGTTTCGCCACCAACCATCACTTGATAATCCTTCTTGTATGTTAAGCTATTTAGAAGAAATATTTTTTGAAATCCTCACACAACTGCAATAATGATCTTGTGTTTCACAGCTGACTTTTTATGTGAAAATTGTGGAGTGCAAAATTTACGGACCAGGCATTGATAAGGAACCAGTGAGCCTTTTCACGATTGTGAAGGAAGAAAAAAAAATGTATGTGAATGGGAACATGAACTATGACGACAGAAAAAAATTCACGGTACCCATTTTATTTTATTTACTAACACTGCACAATTATACACTGCACTAATCATGCTATGGTCATGTTTTTATTATTTCACTAGCGCTTTTGTAACAAAAGAAAATCACCTGCTTTAAATAAACAAATAAAAATTAACAAACAACTCAGTATGGACTCCAAGTGGATTCTAAATGACCATTCTGAAATAAAATATAAATTACAAGTAAAATCATGCTCTATTGTATGTATGCAATTACATTCATCTATAAATTATTGTACGTTATGTCTGCCTGCAGCTTATATTTGAATGTGCTAATCTGAGACATGTGTACAAAAGGCTTGCGGTGGAAATTCTGATAGAGGAGGTTCATGAGCCGTATTTTAGTAAGGGTACTTATGTTATCAGCGCAGAGGAAACAATGATGCAAGGTAAATCAGAACAGACTTAACTGACCATTTGATTTATTGTGCAAAAAATAAATAAATAAAAAATGTAGTTCATTCAGTGACGCATTGTGCACATACAGTAGAACCTTGGATTGCAAGCATAATTCGTTCCTGAAGCGTGCTTGTATATTAAAACACTCGTAAATTAAAGCAAATTTCCCCCATGGGAAATAATGAAAACTCATTATTTGTTCACAACCCAAATAAATTAATATATTTAAAAAAGTCCAAATAAATCCCAACAAATAAGAGTTTCCATTATTTTACATTCCCATTTGTTTGTGCGCACATCACTGTGTGTGCGCGTGCGTACATGCTGTGTATGTGTGTATGCACACGCTGTGTGTGAGTGTGTGAATACACGCTGTAAAAAAAACGAGAAAGGACAACTTTTCTCTCTCTCTCTATCTCACACATATATATATATACACACAAAAAAACACAAAATAAAGGATGCTTTACACGCACACACACTTGGTCACAGTGTTATAGTAAACAGTACACACATGCACGAATGTTGATTAAACCAGTAAGAGACGAGCACTAAGACCCAGCAGGGGAGACGATTACCCACAATTCCACAGCGCAAGAGAGAGAAAAAACATTGGCTTAGTTTTGATCACGTGACGCTTAGCGTCAAAACAAGAAACGCATGCGTGCTACATGATACTCAGTACTCGTATATCAAGACTCGTTTGTTTTCAAAATGTATTAAATTTTGCTCATCTTGCGGAACGCTCACAAACCGCATTACTCACAATCCAAGGTTTCACTGTACCTATATACATATACACTATGTGTTCTGTACCATTGTATGCACAAACTAATTTATATCTACAGTTCTTATATGTTCTTTTCTGATTGTGCTTCTGCAGGTACAAATTTGTTAACATTGCATGCACCCAACGAACAAGTCAGTGCAAATTTAATTTTCAATGTTAAAGTTACCCCAAACCCTCATAGTGTTATGTTTGCTATTAATGAGAAACGAGAAATTTCATTTCATGGATGTCTGGATTACGAGGTATGAGACATTGGCCTTCTCGTCATCTCTTTCCATGGTGTCAGGTGTTACGAATGCTATGCTTTGAATTTTCATAATTCATAAATTGTTTTAATTTAGGAAAATACGAAATACACTGTAGTGGTTGAAGCAAAAGACCAAGGATATGGTACCACACGTTCTAGCACAGCCACAGTGATAATCAACGTTATTGATAAAAATGACCAAAAACCTATAATTACAGGCAAAAGGGTAAGTTAATATACAATTTGTGGTCAAATTATTATAATAATTAAAGCGGTATGTCAAATTTGCAATGTTTCTTATTACCATTATTGAACATATTATTGTCCATAATACTGGATATATACATACAAAGAACTACTACATACTATATACATATAGTAGATGCTAAAAACTATCAGAAAACTGGGGGTTTAGAAAATATACAATGATGTCACCGCAATGTCACTTAAATGATGATCTATGTTCCTGTGTTCTTTTTTTCCCCCTAATAATAAAATGGCAGGGCAGTGGACAGGTAAAAGAAAGAGAAACTGGAGCTGAGGTTTACAGGATACAGGTGTCAGATCTGGACACTCCAGGCTCTCCAAGCTGGTTGGCCAAATTCACACTGTATGGTGAAAAAGCAGAGAACTTTAATCTTAAAACAAACCCCGATACTAATGAGGGAATTTTATATGCTGTAAAGGTAAAACTATTCTATTTCTTCTTTAATTTTATTAATCTTCTTTTAAATGCATAGAAACACAAAGAAATGAAGATAATATTTACGATACAATGGCACCATCCAAAACTCCTATCAACTTGTTTTTCTCCTTAAGTTTACTAGTTAATACAAGTACTTGCAAGATTGCTTTACACTGCTGTTGGATTTTTTTGGCTTCAAATCAGCTGACAATTAAAACCACAAAGGCAATAAATACGTTTAACAGAATCTAATTCAAGCACAAACATGCATTAATACTTTTTGTGTCTGTGACGGCTTTTCCCTCAACATTTGTGTCCTAGAAAAAACTTGGTGTGTATAAACTTAGGCAAACAGACTTGAATATACAGTATGCAATCCAGTGCATATTATACCATATATAATAAACTGTCCATAAAACTGAGTACTAGCACAATATTAAATTGTCTTTATACTTCTAGTACTGACATTCAGAAAAAATTTAAATAACTAAATATCAGTTCACATATTTAAAACAGCAACAGCTCCAGCGCGGTTCATTCACAACGGCTTTAGTGCATCCGCCGCACAACTCAACTCGTAGATTCCCGGACCTACACCGACAGGCCAACAGACCATGAGCTACACTTCCTGCTGTGTTTTATAAAGCGGGGAAAGGCCCGGGATCCATTAATGGGGATTGCTCATCAGCTGGTGCTCATTCCCGTCACTTCGCACACCTGCAGAAGAGGAGGCCAAGCATATTTTAGAACTAATTTTCTTTACTTTAACATTTTTGTTTTTAAACCAAGTGAACTGTGTTTGGGAGTAGTGCAGGTTGCAGGAGGCATTTATCACATATTTAACCGGTATATTTTGGGAATCTCTTTCTCCCTTTCACTCATTTATATAAATAAATACAGTATGTTCAAGAGAGGAATTTGTGAGCGAGAAAAAATTCATCTCTAAATCGATCACAGATGACGAAGCCCTCTGACGGCGAAAAAATATATACTTGGCCAGTCATTATATGTCTGGGAAACCTGCTCTAGTCAATATGTGGGAAACACTATAGTCGGACCATATGCAAGATATTCTTTTTGTTTAGCTTTTTTTTTCCTGCAGCCGACGCAACAATAACCATTATCAACTAAATAAAGTCAGTGGAAAGTAATATCAACAGTAACCATACACATCTGTCACATCCTGTGTACCTTCCCTGTTTATTATCTCACCTTCTCCACCAGGCAAATTTCCATGTTCTGACAGCTGCTGCTTTAGTTAAGACAGCAGGTTAGCATAGTTTTCTGTGTCCCCTGTGTCACCAAAAAAATCATGGATACTATGACTGACTTGTAGAAACTGGCACTTTTGCCACCTCTTTACAAAAATAGAAAATCCAATAGCATAATGTGTGTTTTTGTAATCTGTTTTTGTAAAGCCATTAGACTTTGAGGAGACCCAGTTTCTGAACCTGACGGTTCAAGTGGAGAACGAAGAGCCATACTTTTCCTGTTCAGTTCGGACGATGTACTACGGTGATAAACTGTGGGAAGTCAATTATTCAAGAAACGGCACGAGCTCCGCAAAGCTTTCTTTCCCCATCACTGTGATAAATGTTAACGATCCACCAGAGTTTACGGATCCCGTTAAACATGTTACCGTCATGGAAAACACACCACCTGGGCACAGTTTGTGGACATTCACTGCAACAGATCATGACAAAAATCCACCAAACACACACCGGTAAGATGTACAAATTCTGCAGTACTACAAATCTTTAACTCATACTAGTGCTTTTTTCCATTAATGACCTTTTTTAATAAAAAAAAAAAAAAAAAAACTATTATGTTACTGTTAGTGCTGTAACAAACAAAATAAGACATGTAAATCATGTCTCATTCAACTTTATCTTTAACAACAGATCATATTTTAGCAAATATATTTTATTTTTGGAATTTGCGGACAAGGCTGAACAGGCCACGACCACAAGCTACAAGAAAAGCTAAAACTTCTATAATAGACAAGTTGCTAGATCTATGACAGTAATTTTTTCATTCCTAGCATGAGCATAAGGTTAATGGGACTAGTATTTTTACATTTAAATTTACATAAAATTTTAAGGGCTTTTTTATTATTATTATTATTATTATTAGTTTTAATGTAAATAAAAATTAAAAACACTTTTTTTGAAAAATGAGATCATGCCTTAACATGTAAGGGTGGTGTTTAGTAACAGTTTGAATAAACAAGAAAGCTAAACGATAGACTTAGCTTTCCGACCTTGAGGGCTACAAGGTCGTTGTTGGTCTTTTGGCTTAGACTAGACTTAGCTTTCCGACCTTGAGGGCTACAAGGTCGTTGTTGGTCTTTTGGCTTAGACTAGACTTAGCTTTCCGAGCTTGAGGGCTACAAGGTCGTTGTTGGTCTTTTGGCTGCTCCCAGCAAGGCACTGCCACAGCGGACTATCCAGTCCGCACATACAAGCTTGGCACAGGTTTTACACCTGGTCCCCTTTCTGACACAACCCTCCCATTTTATCTGGGCTTGGGGCTGGCACTGTATCCAGTGGCTGGAGTTTGGCCACTGTCTGGGAATCGAACCTGGGCCTTTCAGATGGCAAGGGAAACACCTTCCACTGAACCACCCATGCTCAGAGACTGAAGGCTACATGGCTAATGTTTAAAAAATCTGTTATTTATTTAATGGAACAGAATATTTTAATTAATTGCATAAAAATAAGAAAACCCAACCCAATATGGAACCATGTAATTATTTAAGCGCAAGAAGACGCATGTACAGTCAGAAATTTATGTGTAGTTTACTGAATATGACTAATGCATGTACGGGACTTATGGTACACTGTCCAATTATAAGCTTAATTTATCAGTGCATTGTGTGCATTGTGTGTGTGTGGGTACATGACTCTGCCCCAACTAATCTGCAACACAAAGGAGTACTCTTTGGCAACTTGGTGGTGTTGGGGTTTGAACCTATGATCTTCAGAACCATAGTCCAATGCAATAACCACTCTGCTATCCCTATCCCACTATTAAAGTTTTTTAAAAAAGTTTTTTAACTTCTCTAACACGTCTCTAAATTCTCATGGTAAGTTAACGTGTCCGGTGTGTTAACTTACCGTACTGTGTCATGTTGAGGAAGGTAACTTGCTGTAGTTAACTTACCGTATCGTGTTAACCGCAGATGTGTTAATATGGCAGTTAGGGTGTTATTTAGTCTAGTTTGTAAACCTACCAAGCAGTAACTCAGTGTGTACATTTATTATGTCTCACATTATAAAGCAAACAAACACATGCGGAAAATCTTACATCAGTCTCTTCACTCTTGTTGTGCTTTTGTTCATTCTTAAGTTCTGATATCTGTAGTAACTTAATCTAAGCTGTATGTGTAACGGAATGATAATTAGGGCATATCATCAAGAAAACAAATCTGTTTCTATTATCCATCATTTCTTTTATTCCACATTATTTGTTTCATTTATAGAAATCATTGTGCTGCATGTGTCAATGTCTCCCTCTTTCTTCAGGTTCATGAAAGGAAAAGATATGGATAACTGGGTAACTATAGATTCAAGGACAGGCAAAGTTTCCACTGCCAAAGTTTTGGACAGAGAATCTCAGTTTGTCACGAACAGCACTTACACGGTCATCTTGCATGCTGTCGATGATGGTAAGTTACTTTTTTTCAGGGCTAATTTTTACAATTAAGATACATCCATAACTAAATCAGTATGCACGTACCCTACAGACTTGTACACTACACTGCCTGGACAAAAAAAAAAAAAAAAAAAAAGTCATTTGTTTGACTGCCTTTAGCTATGATTACAGCACAGTGTAGTGACCAATTAAAATAATTCCTCATGCTCACCATTTTTTTATGATACAACTTCAAGCATTGAAGTGATCTCTAATCTTGATCATCAGTAACTGAGGGCTCCTGACAAACATATATCTAATACAAAATATTTTGGAGAAATATGGTAGCTTTTATGGTAGAGACTAGAGGGAAATAAATCCTATCAGGGTTAAATGTTTCGCTTGCTTGATGCAGGCCGATAGACTGTCCCTTCTAAAACGTCAACCTTTTTTTGCATAACAGCATTCAATATGACTTCACATTAACATTAATTTTCACAAGTAAACATGATTTAGTTAATGTGTATAAACTGAACTTTAATTAACAAAGAGTAACTACATGTAATTAAAGCTATCAGTGCTTTCACGCACAATTTTGTATGCTGAGAAAACTCTAAAATGTGTAGGACAGATTAAAAGTGTGGCATTTGTGTCCTTAAATATTTATCTAAATTGTCAGTTTTTAAAAACATTTTTATTTAAACTTTGTTTTTAGATTTGTAGTAAAACATTCAGCTTTGTTCTCCTGTTCTTTCTATCACTCTATCGACCCTTTAGGCATTAAAATTAACTTTTACGTTTTACTTTTACACTCCAGATTCTTACACGCTTTTAAATTCTGGCTATTTTAAACCTACTGTGAAATGTCACACATGTAAAAGGCATCAATGTGTCTTTTACCTACCTGACCTCCAGGTACGCCTCCACAGACAGGTACAGGAACACTGATCATCCACCTGTTAGATGAGAATGATAACGCTCCAGTCTTGAAGAACAACAAGTTGACTCTTTGCTTGCCAAAACACATGATCAACATCACCGCAGTAGATCCGGACCTTCCACCTTTCAGTGCGCCGTTTACCTACGAGCTTCAAGGCAACATGGGAACATGGAGAATTGAACCAGTCATTGGTAAATCCAACAGTGTCTTTGTAAATAAATACAGTTTCTTAGGAAATACTGTATGACAAACTACTGTAGGATCTTTCTCATCCTTTTAGCCATTTTATTGCTCTCTGAATGTAAATCACTAAAGAGACATTAAAAGCATTTATGACTAGCTGCAGTACCCTTAATTGACGGGAAAATATATTTACAAATGGGTAAAAGGAATAAAGCTAAAGCTTTAGTTTAAACCATATTATCTCATTATATTGTATTGGTTTCCACTGGATTAAGATAAGATAAGATAAACCTTTATTAGTCCCACCAGTGGGACATTTGTTTTGCCACGGCAGCCAGTGAACAGTACAAAGTTAAAAAATAAGAAACAACAGAATAAAGTAAAATAAATTTAAAATAAAAAATAGGGGTAAAAATAAAATAAATAAAAAATAATAACAGTATAAGTGTATACTATACAATCTAACTATAGAATATGGACATCAGTGTAGTAAAAAATTTTTTTTACATAAATATATATTTAGACTATAAATAATCACAGTTGACTAAGTAATATGTTTGTACCCAATGAGTATATGTATACATACAGAGAGTGAGTGACAGGCATTTACAA
>JAOTRS010009018.1:0-11352 GCA_028565755.1 Dinotopterus cunningtoni | reverse complement strand
CTAATATCTTTTTTTTATTATTTTATTTTATTATTATTATTATTATTACAACGCATATTCCAATAAAAATTCTCTTTTTAGGTAAAAATAGAGCAGACATGGAAAAAATCATGTACAATAATAATAATAATAATAATAAAATAAAATAATAAAAAAAAGATATTAGACAACATAGCAAGTGCAATTTAAACATCCTTAACACATCTCAGGTACAACGGTAACCAGCACAAAGATGTCAGGAGAGATAAAAAAAACATGAAATGTTTAGGTATAGCAACAGAAATGGAAATTTGTAAGACGTGCCATGATCCTGTGTTGGAAACGTGTCAGATTGTTAGATTTTCTGCAAGCAGATTGCCTCGGGGTAAAACCTGTGCCAAATCTGGCGGTTTGTGTTTTATGCCGCGCTTGGCATCTTTTCGCCAAACCCTACAAGGAAAAACAGCTTGTGGCAGACGTGATCTGGGGCTTAAATGTTCCATGAGCCTTTATTGTACCAGTGGAGCTCTGGTAGGCATAAAACCGTCTAGCTCATATTGGTAGTCATGTTCCAGCTTAATGCACACTTCCTGCATAGGGGAACTAAATGCTTGAATATTTGAATATTTTAGCGAAAGCAGTAAAAGTCTGAAACGGTATCTTGATTACTGACAACTGTTCGAGTAAATTTTGCCAACAGGTTTGGCTCATCAGTGCACTAAGTGGAGTTCAATTATTTGCAAAACCATTCTGATGTACAATTTGGAGAAGAACATTGAGAGCATAGATAATAAACAAACACCCCAACAAATTCAAATGGATTTTGTCTGACCGCCTTTCGCTTTGACTACAATGTGATGGCCAGTTCATGTGTGAAAATAATTCCTCATGCTCCTAGATCCACACTTTTGCAATTTGTGTCCTGGAATATGCCTTGTACCATCAGGAAAGAAAAACTCCATAGATGTGATAACCTGATCATTCAGTACATTCAGGTCGTCAGCTGACTTCATTTCATTGCCACATAATGTTGCTGAGCCCAGACCTGAGCAACTGAAGCAACCCCAGATCATAACCAACTGGAAAGATCTCTATTGGTTGGAGTTCCACAAGAATATAATCAATATTTTTGAAAAGAAAAGACACAGGGGACATCCAGTGTGTGTGTGTGTGTGTGTGTGTGTGTGTGTGTGTGTGTGTTCATGTCATGTATTACTGATTGCCTGATGAAAATATCTGATCAGCTTCATGCTGAAACAACAACAAAAAAAACCCTAATCCAAACCTTTCACCCGTACTCTGTAGACAGCAAACAGATCTATGCCATGTTTAATTATCTATATTTGCCCAGCGTAACTTGTGTACACACCAGTAATCCCACACTTGGTTATTTCACTAGCGAAGTTAACAAAATCATCATAATCATCTTGGCCAGCTCCCTCACAAACTGAACAGCGATCTGAGTTTCAAGATGCAGGTGAAGCTAGAAACGGTGCAGACCATGGATTGGTCAAAGACAATAATAATAATACGAAGAAGAAGAACTAGAATGATTTCCTTGGAGTACAATATTTATGTCCTAAAATAACATTAGAGATATACTGGCTATACTTCTTTTTAGCCAGAATTTACTAGCTTGCTGATTTTGTTTTACCATACATTATACAGCAGATGTCCAGAAAGGGGTTGTTCAAGTCAAACCAGGACTTGTTTTCAAAATTTCTCATGAATGAAGGTGTAAAACTGATTGATTTATGGAAGACTTCAAGCACAGTACAGTGGTTTATGGGTCACTGCTGCAAGCACAGTACAGTGGTTTATGTGTTACTGCAGCTAAGAGTTACAGTATGTATGATTTTACAGTATGTATGTTCACTTGGCTATTAAAATCACAAACAAATGTAGGTTAAGTCATGTTATGCCACACCGTCTGTTGGAAAAGCAAATATAGATATTTAACATGACACAGATCTGTTTGGTGTCTGAACACAATCACTAGACGGTGCAAACGTTTTAAAGAAGGCCGTACTTCCGTGAATGACGATGTGGCTCAGAACCCACTGCAGTCAGTCCACTGAACATTCAATGAGTGGAAGCCTGATCCTTGAAAACCAACGAATAACTTCCTTAACAACCTGTGGAGGAGACGTTTCTGTCTGTCGGAACTTTACACACAGTTAGAAGAACAAAATCACCAGATGACGATGAGAGATCAGGTAGCTCTTCCAGGAGTTCAACCATTCAGCAATTTGTGCATGATGAACAGTACACAACACTGCTGCCGTTGTCTGGTGTGTCATACAGAACAGTCCAGGCAATCCCCACTCATCCATCCTTCATGTCAAGGATCATTACCGGTGACGAAACTTGGGTGTATTGGTATGAACCGGAGATGAAGCAATAGTCGTCACAGTGGAAGAGCCCATCATCTCCACAACCAGAAAAAGCTAGGCAGGTCCGCAGCTCACAACCAAGTGCATGCTCATTGTTTTTTGTTTTTTTTTAACATTCGCAACAAGAATTTGTCCCCAAACCCCAAACCGTCATTAACGAATTCTACTGAAAGGTTTTTAAGATCGGATCTCTGGTGTACAAATCCCAAAACCTTTTGATACCAGGTCATAGATATGTCAAAAGATCACCATGACAAGTACTGGGTTCAGTAAGTGATTATTTTGCTAAATTGTAATAGGTTACATGGCCTGCGATGGATTGGCACCCAATCCAGGGTGCACAACACCTCGTCCCCTATGTCTCCTTGGATAGGCTCCAGGTCCCCCACAACCCTGAATACAGGATAAAGTGATATAGACACTTAGTGAGTGAGAGAGAGTGAGTAATAGTGTACAATTGAATCACCGAATATATTTTCCATTTTTCTACATTATTTTAAAATTTGTAAATGGAGCATTAAATACTTGCACAAACTTGAACACACACTTGGGTTTACAAGTTTACACTCCCACGCAGTGACTAAGAAGCTGGGAATGCACCTAAAAACACTTTCCAACTTATTTCATACAACGTTTTCACAAGCTTGATTTTTGATTCTTTTTTAGATCCATATACTGTACACGCCCATGTCTAATATTAAACATGGCACTACAATAAGGACAATGGGATCTGCCATATCACCTTTAACACTTACAGGAAAACAGAACAGAGCCGGAGGGTCAAAGTGTGCAGGGGAGGCAGAGGTTAGCCAGGTGGGAGCCAAATGCCCTCACAGTTCCACATAGTGTATGCAGCAGTCTCCTGACCCTACTGTGAATTAATTTCGACACCTCATGGCATCCAGCATCTTACTGCAGACATTTGTGACAGCTTGTGCTATTTTCTCCAGGTAGAGCTTGACAGTGTCGTGACACGGTGACACGACCATCAGTCATATAAAGGTTGAGAAAAGATCATGCACTGCTTTCGCTTATTTTCTCTAGAGTTCGCAGCTTTAAGAAGCAGCTTAAGACCATTATATGAAGCAGCATTTGCTTATTAAAATATTCATGCATTGTAAAATATGAGTCATGCAGGTTGAATTATCGGATAATTTATACATGAATGCACCTTAAAATGTTCCCTGACCTTGATCTATTTTTGATTTTTAAATCCCCCTTGGCCTAATTATCATATACCCAACCAAACAGGGCAAATTAATTAATTAGTGCCCCCCCCCCAAAAAAAAAACAAAAAAACAACACATCTCTGCAGCATATATATACACTAAACAATGTGACCATCCGGCACATACTGATATTCCTCACCCTGGAGATACAGTATATCCGTCAGGTTGCCAGCTTGACAGCCAATTGTCAATTATTTACACACTGCGGGCAATTTGGGAACCCCAATTAGCGTGATCTGCATATCTTTTGACTGTGGGAGGAAATCGGAGGACCCGGAGAAAACACACCAACCACAGGGAAAGCATGCAAACTGAATGCACACAGACCCAAGGTGGGAATCAAACCCAGACCCTGGAAGTGCAAGGTGACAGTGCTAAGCACTAAGCTACCATGCGACCAAAAAAGTGTCCATTTATGTGCTATCCAACACATCGGGCGACGGAAACACCCCACCGGTATTGGGTTGCCAGCTCAACGCCCGAGTGTATCTGAGCACTTGGGGGTGAAAGACCTTACTCAAGGGTCCAACATTGGCATCCCGACACCGTCCCCCCATATGAGCCTTGGGTACACATAATCCTGTCACCAGTTTACTGGTATATCATTGATAATAAATATTATTCAATTCCAGACTCTGTTTCCCAGCCATTCAATTGAAGCCCTGTTGACATTGCTGACAGGCCATGATTCCATTTACAGTAATACTCACATCCAGGCACCATGTCATCAGAACTAAAGGTACCACACATATCCTTTCTGTGGTAGAACCAGGAAGTATACGTCTTCTGTATACTTTTACCTGGGAAGGTTCATGCAATTGGGCTCCTGGAGTGACTTTACAAAAAAACAGAATTTACTGTCTGTAGTAACAAACATATGTGCAACTTTATAACATGGATGTGAGAATGATCTTCATATTTACTTCATTTATCAGTCTAGGCTTCAACTCGTTCTAACTGTTTCTCTGCTGTTATGTTTTTCTTGTTACTTCTTCAGGTATGACAGGAAACTGCCTTGCTGTAAAAACTGAATATAGTAGTAATGGGAAGTTTGAATCATTTAAGTAGCTCGGTTCTTTGAACCTCATTCATCAAAATGAACAAGTCTTTTTTTGAGTCATTTAGTTTATTTCGTTCTTTTGATCAAAAATAAACTAAAATGTTGCATTTTCAATAAAAATACCCCCAATACAATAAGACCCTCATACAGAATGAGTAGCTCACCTCTTATATATTCCAGTCAGAGTCATTTGTTCTTTTGAATCTATTGCACCGCATAGCTTCTATGGGAGTCACGTGACAAAGGAACGAACAACTCGTGACTTGAAGGTTTGTTGAGAACCGTTCAATTCTGTTTCCTGTGTACTGCATTGCATAGCGTCTATGCAAGGCACGTGACTAAAGAGCAAACAAATCATTGAGAAAAAAAATCGCTCAATTCTGTTTCCTGTACATAACCTACTGTACGGAGGTTTTGCGTTGATTTGCGCATTCACGCCCAGTAGAAAATGAACAATTCACTCTCCGAGACTTCTCGTTCTCCGAGACTACTCGTTCTTCACGTTAATGATTCATTCAAAAAGAACGAATCGTTCATGAACGACCCATTGCTAGAATATAGCAGTAATGTTGCTACAAGGGACATTGGTGGCTCAGTGGTAGGTGGCTCAAAATCCCAGCCACTGGATGCAGTGCCGGTCCCAAGTAGTGATGGGAAGTTTGGATCATTTTCATCTCGTTCATCAAAATGAACTAATCTTTTCTAAGTCATTTAGTTAATTTCGTTATTTTGATCAGAAATAAAATAAAATTTTACACTTTCAATAAACAGACCCCCAATACGTTGACATATACAAATTTTGGCTATAGTTCCAGTATTGAAAATATTACATTGCAGCTAAGGACATATTATAATAACAGAATGAGCAGCTCACCTCTCATATCTTTTGGTGTGAGTCGTTCGTTCTTTTGTCATGTGACTCCCACAGTTGCTATTATCATAATATGTCCTTAGCTGCATTGTAATATATTTATAATTATTCATTTTTGTTTTCTGTACATAACCTATGGAGATTTTTCCAATGCTTTGGGCATGCGCACCCAGTAGAAAATGAATGAATCACTCTCTGAGATTACTTGTTCTTCTGAGTCATATTAAAGATTCGTTCAAAAAGAACGAATCGTTCATGAATGACCCATCACTAGTCTCAAGCCCAGATAAAATGTGAGGATTTGTCAGGAAGGTCATCCGGCATAAACATGTGCCAAGTGGCGACCCCTCAATGGGAGCAGGCAAAAGACTAACAGCAACTAATGCTACTACAGTCCACATACCAGGTACAATAAACAGCACAAACGGTAGACACAATGTCATTGCAATATGCTTTAAAGCGGTTACTATTTTATTGAGATTTAAATTCATTTACAGGAGCCAGTACGTCATACCACATCATGCCAAAACCATTCTCTGATCTGATAAAACTGAACGCTGGATACAATTTTCTTTTATTAGAGTTTTCTTCTACTTGATATTGCCGGGAACAGTCCTCCTCTGAGTCACAATTTAAATGGAGGGAAGTAATGGAAGGAATATGATGTACAGTATGGGGTTTATAGAGGGACCTCTGAGCAAATGCTATAATATCTGGTGGACAGAAAGAAGTAAAGGATGAACTTTTTTTTTTTCATTTTTCTGAAAGCTATTCTGTCCACTTAAAAAGATGCTCAGTACATGCATGGATAACCCTGCACATACAGTACACAACTACACAGATACACATTTTCATTTGTATGTAATCAAAATATACGTAAATATCAAATATGTGTAAAGTGCAGTTGATGAAGCAAATCCTATATGCTACTACAGTACCCAAAGGATCATACACTAAGAACCCATCTTTAATGGCTGATTGTGATTTATTGACAAGATGGTCTAAAAGAAAAAGGTTGTTTTTGAAGCTCCGACTTTCTAAATGAGTCTATAAATGTACCTGTTCAAGCAGCGGTCTAAAGGAGCTCTGTTTTACAGCAAGTTTACAGAAGAGTAATGTAACACACCTATAGGTTTCAAAACCACATGATAAGTTAGCTCTGTAATCTAGCTAGTAATTAGTAAATGAAATATGTATAATCTTTACATTTATTCTAATAGATTTGCCAGTTATTAAATAAGTAAAATGAGTATGGCATTACAAATAAGATAATTAAGTAGCAAGATTAGTAGCAGTTAACTAGCCATGTAACTGTTTGTTAGCAAAACATGGCTTTGAATATCTCTAGAAAAATAAAGCACATATATACAATAGGCGTTCAAGTCAATCGTTCAAGTTCGATCATGCACAATAACACAGTTCTGAGAGTAAAAACATTTTATTTCTCTATATAATCCCCTGCTTCACTAATGCGCTTATCCCAGTGTGTCACTAGTGCTTGGACACCATTAAGGTAGACCGTTTTCTCAGTACACTAGAGGCATGATTGAACTTCCTGCTTCCTGTAATGTGTAAGTGGTACTTGTGAATGATTTTGTGTACAGTTCCCACAGACAGATGCGTCTCCTCCGCAAGTTGCCAACAAGTTATCTATCGATTTCCAAGGACCAGGCGTTCCATTTAAAATGTTTGCACCATAAAAATGCTTTACTGTGGCTGAGAGTCTCATCACCGTACTATGCTTCAAGTCCTCTGCAAATGTCAATCGATTTCATGACAAGTTCCAGTTTGACTTGAGTTATCCAGCCCCCTCCCCCCCTGTATATTACAGTATGAATGGAGATCACTAAGGAGCACACTATGATATGACATATCCGAGGTGCTGATTTGATTTTTATTGCAATAAAGTAAAAATATTACAATTTTATATATTCTGCTGCAGCCATACCTACAGTACATGCCATATCTTTACCAGCTTATAGTGCACATTCTATATAATTTATACATTTTATATATTTTAATGTTATTGTAACTTTTTATTATTTTACATTTTGACAGTCGTTTAAGCATTGGACTGTATGGTAGTGGACATGACAAATAAAATTTATTTAAAAAATATATACTTTTGAAACCTTAAATCAAAAAAAAAAAATATTTATAAAGCTTTATACCCAAAATTAAAATTGCATTTTGAATTAAAACTACATTTTACAGAGCAGCACATATTTCTGGTATGCTGCTCGCCATAATTATTTCTGAACAAACTTCATTCCTACTGCTGTGCTGCCTGCCAGTGTGTGAATAGTTTAAAGCTCGCCTCAACACACTTTCAACAAAAAGTTAGATTTTCCATTGGTGCACTCTGTGTTAAATATTTTCCGTCACCACACAGCCAGCAAAACGCTTCACTGATTTATAAGCTTTCATTTCTTGTTACATAAACCAGTTGCCTTTCTTTCTTATTCATCTATTTAAGTAGAACATTTCATGTGCATTATGTTGTTTTAGGAGAGCAGAAACTTCTTGTAGTTCTCACTTTTATATTCATATTTTTATGTTTGTTTTTTTTTTTCCTTTTGGTTAGCTCTTAGTCTACGGTACATGAACCAGACTGAAAAAATATTTTGAAATTTTCCTTCTTTGCAAACAATGCATTTTAAAAAGCACTAGGATTGACAACATTTTAGATTATTCCAAGACCACCACCAAAATAAAAAAAAAAGTCCAGCAGCCAATATTTATATAAAATTCAGACCTTGTCTAATTACTAAAGCCCTAATCATTTGCACCTGATTCTAGTTCCATGCATACGAATGCATTCCACTCATTGCATCCAGCCTTTATCTAAGAGATGTTAAACTGCAGGAGGAAAAAAAATAAACATTTAAAATTCAAAATAGTAGAGCATTTTAAAATTTTTGATCAGTTAGACCAAATTAAATCTAGACCCAATTAAATCCTTATCTTAAATGGAAAGGCATAATGACCTTATCCTGATTATTGATCCTTTAGTTAGTCAACATGACACAATTAGTCTAATTAATCATCAGCACTAATCTATCTATTACAATTCAAACTACACTCTTTTAAAGAAACTTGCAGAGAAAGTGTAGTACAATATGAAGATCAATCCATATGATCTGTTCATGTAAAACACTTACTCACACATCGTCTCGGGAGCCGCTTCCCAGGAAACTTAGGGCATGAGGCGGGGTACACCCTGAACAGGATGCCAATCCATTGCAGGGCACACACACACACACACACACACACACACACACACACATCTGCATGTCTTTGGACTGTGGGAGGGAACTCTCCAAGCATGGGGAGAACATGAAAACTCCATGCACACAGACAGGAATCAAACGTGGCCCGGGAACCAAACCCGGACCCTGGAGATGCAAGCCGACACTGCTAAGCCACCGTACCACCAATGTAGAACACATTAAATTAAATAAATAAATAAATAAATTAGCAGTAATTGTAAAGGTAAACAGAAATTCCAGTGACAATGATGTAATCTCCATATTTAGTTTCCAAGGTTTTCTGTGTATAAGTAATTGAACTGAATCCATCTTTATTAAATAACTGCTGAAGAAAGCGCTAGAGGTAATGTTTTACGGTATAAGAATGTATTTGGTGTTTCCTTTTTTTTTTGTTTCTTAGCTAATAGAATATATTTTCTTTTGAAAAAGTTTAGCCATTATTTTAAAGAACATCCGTCTCTGTCACTTGTTTCATATGAATTCCAGGTCAGGTTCATTTCTCCGGGGATGAAAACGGATAAAGTTACCTTTTGCAGCATCCTCTATCATTTTTAGAGCAAATTATGATCATTCATGCATGATTGATGACATACCACATCAGCTAAAAATGTTCATGCACAGTGACATTTCATGTAGAGACTTAATTCTGATTTATCTGAGATGATGTCAAGGATTTCCATTTTCATATCAGCAAAATCCCCCATGTTTAAGTGACACTGAGTATGGATTCAACTCTCTGGATCTTCATTCAACAAATTCAGCACAATTGTGTGGTGTATATTCTACAGAAATACTTTTTGACTTAAGTAGGAGTTTGTGTTATAATTTGAGGGGTGGTCAAGTCACTGGAGCCATAATCAGACTGCCTTCTTCATGTCTGAAACGCCAGCCTCCCAAGAACTCCTTTAATGGTGCAAACATGTGGAAATGACTTCAAGCGAGGTCAGGACTGTACGGCGGATGTGACAATAACTCTCTACACAGTTGTTGGTGAACGATTATGTGTACAGTTCCCACAGACAGACGTGTCTCTTCCGCAAGTCCATCTATTTTTAAGGAATCAGGCATTTCACTTGCTGAACGTTCATGGAAACGACGGCACTGGACTCATTTACAGGCTTTCTATTTAAGTCGATCTCATTTAACTTGCAGTGCTGTGCAAAGTGATAGATCCAACCACAAGCGTAAAGGTCATCGTTCAGCTCAATATGCGAGTGACCAAGCAAAACGACAACAATATCACTTCCACTGAATTCAATATATTTACATAGCATTTTAAACAACAGACATTGCCACTCAGCAGATTTATAGACATTTAAGTAAAGATATTGATTTGATTTAACCCTAATGAGAAAGCCAGAGGTGATGGTGGCAAGACAAAAAGAGGATTGATGAAGATTGAGGCATGAAGAAGAAACCTTGAAAGGAAGCAGAACTTGTTGAGAACTTTGTATTGGGAAAAAAAAAAAAGACTAATGTATCTTAACGAGATATTCTATTAATTAAAATTCATTCATCTTCAATACCACCTTATCCTGTATTCAGGGTCACGGGGGGCCTGAAGCCTATCCCAGGAGACTTTGGGCATGAGGCAGGATACATCCTGGACAGGGTGCCAATCCATCGCAGTGCACATACAAATACACATGATCACACGCCCATTTACACACTAGGGGCAATATGGGAATGCCAATTAGGCTAATCTGAATGTCTTTGGACTGTGGGAGGAAACCGGAGTACCCGGAGGAAACCCACCAAGCATGGGGAGAACATGCAAACTCCAAGCACACAGATCTTATTAGAGACGGGAATCGAAACCCAACCCTAGAGGTGTGAGGTGACAATGCTAACCACTAAGCCTCCATGCCGCCTGATATCAAATATATACAGTGTATTTAATTTTTATTTAGTAATGATAATTATAATTCTCACTCTCACTCACTCATCTTCTATACTGCTTTATCCTGTATTCAGGGTTGCAGGGGCATGGAGCCTATCCCAGGAGGCTTAGGGCACAAGGCAGAGTATACCCTGCACAAGGTGCCAATCCATCGCAGGATACACACACGTACACATCCCCATTCACACACTACAAGCAATTTGGGAACGCCAATTAGCCTAACCTACATGTCTTTGGACTGTGGGAGGAAACCGGAGTACCCGGAGGAAAGCCACCAGAGACGGGAATCGAGGCTGGCCAGGAATCGAACCCGGACCCTGGAGGTGCAAGGCGACAGTGCTAACCACTACACCCCTGTGCTGCCTAATTATAATTTTAATGATCATAAATAGGTATAATTTAGGCTTCTTCTTCTTATGATCTTCAAGACCCCCTGCTGATTGAGTTAATGTTATGGGACACTAAAAAAATAAAATCGTTTTGTACTCAAAGTATTTGAAAATAAACTTCAGTTATACAGTAGAAAAATGGGACAGGCAATTTCTCTCTCTCTCTCTCTCTCTCTCTCTCTCTCTTTATATATATATACAGTGGCTTGCAAAAGTATTCGGCCCCCTTGAACTTTTCCACATTTTGTCACATTACAGCCAC
>JAOTRS010008967.1:0-11353 GCA_028565755.1 Dinotopterus cunningtoni | reverse complement strand
TATTCTTCCTTTTATTATTGCCCTTGAATATAATGTTAAATATTGTTAAATGTTGATGTTGAATATAACTATATGAAATAAATATTAAATAAATGAAAATTATATTTATGATTGATGGATTGTTATGATTATTATTACTATGATTGCTGGACTTAATTACGATTGTGATTTATTTTGTTATATTATGTGAAATTCAGTAAATTCTGATCGTTGAATGATCGCTATTTGATTTGAGTACATTGTTTTTGTCTCATGACTAATCATTAAAAATTTTGATTCATATCATGATCATATTATGATTGTATTTCATTCTTAAAATCATCACTAAGATCAGCTGTTAACCTGACTGATTGAGGATTAATCATATGCCACCATTATATGGTTTTGTAAATTATATGACAATCAGCTGTAATCAGATCAGTTTTTGTTATATTGTTCCACTAATATTGTGATATAAACTTTTATGTAGTTTTATTCAGTGAGTGTTAACAAATTCTGTTTCAATATTTTTAACTTGACATTTCCTTGGAGTTTTTAACCCTGGCTTAGAAATTATAGTAGTTATCTAGTTATCTACATAGATGATAGGGCTCTTCTACATCCTGAATCAGTCAATTCCACCTCTGGTTATTTGTTCTAGCTCACAGGCTGCGTTCATCCTGTCCAAGAGTCCATCTACGGCTTTCATCTTGCTTTATCCAAATCGTCAATACAAGGTTAATTAGAAAATTGCACGCCAGCTCTTATTGTCCTCCCGTGGCACTTCTGTTGCATTGGTACCCAAACTGACCCAAATGATGAAGCTTTCTCCTTGTAGCCCTAAGTTATTGATCAGAATTGCATGTGTCTTGGGGGTTTACTCAAATACGAAAGACTTGGGCCTGTTTATAACTGAAGGTACTTTTTGTTCTTTTCCATGCTGCCTTTATTAAAGTTTTAGATATTCGAATATATATTCCTCTTATTTCTTATTACGGTTGTTTTTGGACTGGTGATCATCCCACTGCCTCTGTCTCTGTACCTCAGTCTTACTTTGCTAAACTGAGTTGAGTGAGTGCCGAGGCCTTCTATTCAAACGTAAGGGTATTAGGATATGCAAATACACATGCATAAATATTATAAATCATTATTAATGCATCAGAGTACAGAGGTTTCTTAATATGTATATATTTCATGTAATGACTTGTTCTGATTCTATTTTGTGTTAAATATTACGAGTATAGGCGGCACGGTGGTGTAGTGGTTAGCACTGTCGCCTTGCACCTCGAGGGTCTGGGTTTGATTCCCGGCCAGGGTCGATTTCTGTCTCTGTGTGCATGAAGGTTGCATGTTCTCCTCATGCTTGGTGGGTTTCCTCCGGGTACTCTAGTTTCCTCCCACAGTCCAAACACATGCAGATTAGGCTAATTGGCGTTCCCAAATTGCTTGTAGTGTGTAAATGAGTGTGTCTACAGTATGTGTGTGTGTGCCCTGCGATGGATTGGCATCCTGTCCAGGGTGTATCTCGCCTCGTGCCCTAAGTCTCCTGTGATCAGCTCCAGGCCCCCTGCAACCCATAATACAGGATAAAGTATATTGCATACTTAATTGTGTCCTGTTTATTTCTACTGACTCTACTGATTTAATAGTCACGTATCTGTTGGGAACACAGCATGCGCACTCTCTAAAAAGGGGAAGTTAGTCAGTCCATCTGTAACAGCAGACGATTTGATCTTATTTTGTACAATTTGTATCGTGAGCTTTCATCTGGATTTAATTCCTCTTATTGTCAGCCCTGTGACAAAAACATCCTTAAAAAACTTCCCTAAGAACATACTAACCTAAGGTCTAACTGCTCGCATGTTGATTTGATTTAGATACTTTTGATATATGAAATACAATTGGTTGCTAAAGGACATATAAATGAAATGCAAAAAAAATTCTACATATTTCAGCTGCAACATTGGAACAGAAGACACATTAATGGAGACCAATGGGCGGTGTGAGCTCAGCAGGTTAAGGCTCTGGGTTACTGATCAGAAGGCTGGTGGGTCAAGCGCGAGCTCCAAGCTGTGATACATTACACAAAGGAAGTTTTTCACCATGCAGTAATGTATATGTGACAAATCGCAGAATCGTGTGTTCCAGTGTCTCAAGCCATCTAATCATAAATCCCATAGTATGCTGAGTGTCAATATTTTTCAGGAAGCGTGTAGACAATAAGAGAGAGTGTTATTCTTCCTATTCATCCTATTTGACTGATACAGTAAGAGACAGAACAGACTTCCTGTCACAACAAATCTCAGCCTTGAGTAGAGTTTCAATAAATCATTCAGTTTAAATGATAAATACATCAATCAATCATTTAGTAAATATAGTATATAAGAAGACACACACACACACACACACACACACACACACACACACAGTCAGGACCTGGTAAAAGGTGTTCATTTACATACTGCAGCCTTTATTTACATATCAACTACTACAGTAACGACATACAGACACGACTCTGCACGAGCTGTAGTGTGTTTATCGCAGTTGTAATGGAAGGCTTGTGATGGTGGCTCGGAGACCACTGCAGTTGTTCCCGTGAACATTCAGCAAGTGGAAAGCCTCATCTGTTAAAATAAAAATCGAATAGACACATCTGTCTGTGGGAACTGTACACACACTCATTCCCCAACACCACTCACACAATACAGGAACTCAGCTGGAAGTTATGTTCACGTCCCACATACAGTCCTGATCTCATTCCAAGCCATTTCTGCTTGTTTGGGAGTTCCTGGGAGGCCAGCGTTTCAGACATGAAGCTGGGTAAACACTAGCACATGTGCATTAGTGTAGCAGGGGATTATATAGAGTAATAAAGGTAAGTTTTTACTGTCTTCTGTTGTCCTGCACAATCCGGCTTTGACTTGAACGCTCTGTATATAATCCTGGGAAGGCTTTCCACTAGATTTTGGAGCGTAGCTTTAGGGATTGGTTGTTCTTTCATCCAGAAACACTGGCTAGGTGAGACTACAAACATCTAGACACAATGCTAAGTGAGTGAAAACAACAGGAGGTCGATCTTTCTTGTTCATTAACAATGAGCTATTCTCATGCAAAGGAACCTAATAATGTCTCTTCTGCAGCACTTTTCTCTCTTCTCCACTGCAACCCTACTGCAAATAAGGTGGCTCACGTTCACTGTGTTTAAAATCAACTCACTGTAAAGAGCCAAATACCACATTCTGTGACTCTTTTGATATCCCTTAAAGCTGGTTGTGGATGACACGGATGTGGTGTCCTTTTTATTATTATAGACTAATATACAGCGAGCTCTTGAGATATCTTTACTGATATCTAGGTAAGGTGTGAGTGTGCGTGTGTGTGTGTGCATGTGTGCAATGTTGTATTAGGCAACTACAGTGCTAAAGAAATGTTCATCTTGAATGGGAAACCTGTACAGCTGATGTGCAGGAGACGCCGTCAGAACGTGAACAAACACCTGGAGTAAAGAACATCCTGGTTGTGATCAGACAAACCCGATGAGCACGAGGTGAAGCGCTGAGTAAGAGGAATACGGGAAATGTGCCAGCTGTGAGTCAGTGATCTCGGCTTTCTCACGTCTTCACATGATGATGTGTTAGTTTCAGTTGATGTAATGTGTTGTGAAATTCTGCAGCAAGAAGCAAGAAAATGTTACTTTCAGTGCTGGAACCTGAGCGTGTATGGGCATGCTTTTTCCTCATGAGAAGATAAATAAACTCTTTGTACGTGAAATTTGGCACCAAACCTGATTCTGTTTCTCAGGTAGGTGAGAATTCGGCTGCTGCTCCAGTGCGGCACCTCTCATTAAAACATATATACAGTAATTACTGTTTAAAAGAACTGAGTAAAAGCTTTGAGTGTAAAGGCGAGTGTTAGTTTGAGATTAATTATAACTACGTGAAAGGAAAGTCCACAGCAGATATATGATGTATGAGCAAGATGCAGAAAGTCAAACATAAATGAGATGAATAAATCTGACTTACTTTTGCGTTCCCTCCAGAAACCATGGAGAAGTCTGTTAATTCCACGGTAATAAAGCCTCACTGTGCTCCAGGAGATCAGACAGGAGCTGGTGTGTTTCACTGTGCCTGTGGTGGAGCAGTTCTGAAAGTGTGAGGAGTGTGTTGGGAGCCTCAGGCGAAGGGTGTGTCCTCGGCCCGCTCGGAATCACCGCCCCTTAGATGGGAAATTGGCTCGGCTGCTCTCGCTCAGCCGGCTAAGCTGCTAGAGCTCACTGACATAAGGCTGAGAATAACAGACCGAAACCAGACACTTGGAAAAAGTTGGGAATGTAATGTGGAAACATTATTACTTGAAACTTTTTATAAAATACTGTATACAGTCAACACGTAGAGGTTTGCTTTGCTATTTCAGTGTTAGCATACTACAGCAGTGCAACATCGACTGTGTTTTTCTGGGGCATTAAAATTTAGAAACATGTAATGAAAGAAATTCATTAAAAAAATATACATTAATTGGCTGTAACTTTAAGTTAACAATTCGCTGAGCAGTTAAGAAAAAAAACAACTGAGGAACGTTGTGGTGGTTTCACGTAGCCAAGGTACACTGGCAGCATTCATCACATCACACACTCGTTTTCCTGATCAGCTTTAGTGTAGTGGTGTTTTTTTAGCTGAAGCAAGTGATTGAAAAAGTTAAACGTGAACGCAATCTGCTAATCAAATGTCCTGCTCATGGACTGTGGGCTTCTTGACGATATGATTTACTGCTTATGATCCTGGGAAATCTGGTTTTCTTGGGATATTGTTAATATAAAATTTTATTTTTGTATTTTTTACCACTTTCTATTCAATTAAATTTTATTTGTATAGCAATTTTAACAATCAGTCATCGTGAAAATGTGTATGAATCAGAATGATCAGATTGTCCCTGATGAGCAAACCGAGAGCGACGGTGCTGAGGGAAAAACACAATATGAATGTGGCAATATGAAGAAACCTTGAGAGGAACCAGACTCAACAGGGATCCCATCCTCATTTGGGTGATAACGGATAGCAGGGATTGATCTGCAGTCATACTGTGTGTTAGGAGGCTGGAAGTTCATGCTGGATGTCTTTAAGTTAACACTGAGGTCGTTATTGGAGGCTCAGGTGGACTGTAGGAAACTCCAGTCCTGAACTATTGAGTGACTGCAGTCATGAGAAGAGAACAGCTGTCTGCATCAGCCAAGGACAGGACCGTCTTCATGATAAAGTGGAACCGTCCCCAGTCACCACACGCATCCAGACAGACCACACGGGGCATGAATGTGACGAGATCTCCAACCAGAAGCGGGACACCAGGACGAGTTATATAGTATCATAGTTAACCACTGGGACGTAATGGGATGGTTTCCACATGTATGTATCTGTCTGTGTGTGTATGATAAATAAAGACAAATTGCCATAGAATAGATTTACTGGTGGAATACAAGCTGTGTTTTTTCAGAATGGACCGAAGATCACTGAAGAATCTTAAAAAAAGATTTATATAGTCTTTTTATAAAGATCTATATATACATTTTATGTAAAAAGAGAGGCAGCGCCCTCATGTGTTGCAGCTGTGGAGCAGTCATGTGGCTCTTCTGCACGGTTCTCATTTATGTTTAATAAGCAGGATTACAAACTGTACAAGAAGAATGAGTTACAAACACTGGTGTACTTTTATTGTGCATCATCAGCCACAATGCCATACGTATTAACTTCCATGCTTTTATTTAACAGTTCTTGTGCTGCATTATTATATCATTTTCAAGTAAATATAAATGACCTCCTCTTTATTATTAATACGTTAAATAAACATAATATAATAATATAATAATAAATATAATTTATTATTAAAGAAAATCTCTTCAGGATCAAACACTCTTCAAACACTCTTGCACTCGGCCTGACTCTTGGTTAGACACCGAACACATCAAACTGACAGCATGTTCCTCACACAGCAGCGTCCTGTATAAGAGTCAGCACTCTCTCCGGCCGGACGGGACACATCCCCGTTACAGAACAGAAAAACAAACACCAAACAACAGGCCTGGAGAAACCCTGAGAGAGAGCGAGTCCAATCAGAAAGCGGAAATCGGTCAGACGAGAGCCAGTCGGGGCGCAGAGCCGCAGCTCAGGCCTTGTACTCGAGCTCGGCGTTCATCTTGGCGTACATCTCGTAGATGGCGTCGATGGTGGCGGTGAAGTTGATGAGGAACTGCCTCACCTTCTCCAAGCAGTCCTCCTCTTTGACTTCACGGCCTTTAGACAGAGCCTTCAGAAAGTCTGATTTATATGGAGCAGCGTACAGCGCCGCCTAGAGGGAGACACAGGAAATGATCAGCACCAATGCACAGGCGATCACAGTGTGAAATACTAGCTCTAGATGTGTAGTGATAGATCTGCAGTTCCTAAAGTATAACACAGAGAGCAACGTCCTCAGCCATAAATCTACATCACAATCTGTGCATTATGAAAGAGTTTGTATGTCACAGAGGGATAACTGTAAGCTCTTACTTTGAAGAGTCCTTGCACGATCCAGCCGTGATATTTCCTCAGCGAGATCTCGTAGGCTTTGCTGACGTTGACTCGGATCAGGTTGGGGTTGTTCTCGTCCCTCTCACCGTCCACTAAGCTCTGCAGGAAGACCTGGATGAAGCGTAGCCCCCTGAAACAGTGAAAGACACACTTTCATGCATGAGATCTTCTTCAAATAGTAATTCGTTGTCAAGGTAGAGAGAGCAAGATCTGAAACAGGAGCAGGAAAATAGACGGGAAGAAGAACAGGGGACAGGATGGGTGAAATAAGAGGACCAGGGATGAAATAAAAAAATGAACTGATATAAAATCATATTATCAATCTTATGACCTTTTGAGCCACATGAGGGAGAGCGTAGCTCCTACGCTGGGCCACTCAGTCGTGTACGTCTCCTTCTCAAACTCCAGGATCTGCTGCAGCGTCCGATATCGACCCGGGTTGCTGTCGTACACTGCCTTGATTTTCTTTGAGTGGAAAACACAAACGAAAGCAGGTCACATGTGGAGCTTTAACCTCAGCGGAATCTGTCAGTGTATAACAGCTGAAACACACTCACGGTTATGTTGCTCGCGATGTCGGCTTTAATGGGGGCAAAAACGGTGGAACCGAGACAATCTGTAACAAGAGATGAAATAAAGTGATGAGTTGTAAAGAAGAAGAAGATTAGTTTTAAAAGAAGAAAAAGAGGAGTATTACCAAGCTCCAGGACAAAGCATTGTGTTTAGAAAGCTAGCTAAGCATTAGCAAGCTACTAATCGGCCACCTGACCTACACTCAGACCCCAAACTTTAAGATTTGTTCTGAACCCAAACCGACCTTCAGCATTTATCGTATAAAATAAAGGGCTGAAGTACGTCTCTGAATAATTCAGCGTCTTCAGAGAGCATGACAGATTTGTGAAGGCGGCAGCGACGCCGGGTCATGAATTTTTCAGCACCGCTACAATAAAGAGTCGTGGGGTATCATGGCGGAAATCAGGACCCGTGCTTAATGAGCTTAACGTACACGTGAACAAAAGCAAAAGACTCGCCGTAACCCGATTCTGTCAGACATTCAGCGTCCGGTTCCTGCTCGCATTCAGAACCAGTCAGGTCTACACCGCAGGAAATGAAGGCGACTTCAGTGGAGTGTGCAAACGCCGCAGGGCCCTTTTAAGACAGCCGTCCCTCTATTATGTCCTGTTCTTAGTTCTTAAGATGAGTTTTGGTGACTTAATCAGACGGTCACTTCTTAAATAAAAGGAAAAGAGCTGATTGGATTGGAGATGGTGTTCTTAAAGGACAGTGGTGGCGCTGGTGGGATTGTAAAATCAGCTCTTAAATGGGTGTAGAGGGGCTGAACTCACGGGGAACTTGGATCTGAAAATTAATGAGAATCAATGAAGAGTAGAAGAGCTGATTTGATGGACAATTCTTAGAAAGAAATAACTTCTAATTAAATATTTGAGTGAATAATTGTTACTTAATTTGATTGGACACTGTTTTTATAGGGAAGGGTTCTTACAGATTGGACACACTTCTTGTAGGGTAGAGAGGAGCTGATTAGATTGGACACATGCTTCTTATGAGGAAGGAGTTGATTTGATTGGATACGCGTTTCTCGTTTGGAAGGAGAGGAGTTGAGTAGATTGGACATTCTTAGAAGGAAGTAGAGTAACTTCTAGAGGAATTAGAGTATTTTAAGTTTGAATACTTGAGGGAAGCAGTGGAGCAGATTTGATTGGACACTTGCTTCTTATCAGACAGAAAAGCAGCTGATTAGATTGGGTATTGTTTTTAAAGAGAAGATGAAACGTTGATGTGATTGGACAATCTCTTTTAGACATAATGGAGAGGAGGTGATTTCCTTGAAGGGGGCCAATTTTTTTGCATAGCTCTGCTCAAGTCACAAAAGAATTTACCATCTCGTGTTCCTGCACACCAGTGTGTTATTATGTAGAATATTTAATTGTCCATGATAACAAAATAGTGTCCATCGACACAACAGTGTGTAATAAATGAGTTTTACCGCAGCCACAGGTGAGCCCCATTCTGGCAGTCGAGTGTGTGGTACTGGTGTGTGAGTGAACGTGTGGAGATGAGCAGGTCTTTGGACCGCGGCTCATTCAGTTGGAGTGGGACGTGCGGTGAAAACTGATCAGCGGCGTTGGTCTCGCAGCACGGTTGGGGGTCTGAGTGAGTGTGTCCTGTAGGGCTGGCTGCTGACAGCCTTTAGCACACAGACACACACACACACACTGTGGTGGCGGGTCGTGTCCTGTTACACCACGAGCTCTTCACCTGTTCCCTTCGTGGCTTCTCTTTCCTCAGTGTGAACGTGTTCATTATAAGTCAACTGCACAATGGAACGATGTGTCGCCCTTTCTCTCATCTCTTCTGCACAGTCTGTGGTTGCTAACACCCCCCACACCACACATCCCCCACCACACACACTACACACACACACTTCTTTGCCTATGCTTACTCATATTACACACTAATTGCGTTGCTTTAACACTTTGGTGTCAGAATGCTCCAGTCCCCGAGGGACTCTGTCCTGTTTATTTAGTCTTCTCTCAGGTGCTAATTAGCAGCTATGTCGTTCCAGGTGTGTACACAGTGGTGTGTGTGTCCCAGGGGAGTGTATCCAGAGCCAGAACCATGAGGTGTGTCTGAGTGCTAAATTTAAATAAACCACAATTTTTTGAAGTAACTGTATCAGAGCCAGATGAGTTCATGTGCGTCACTAAGAATAAGGATTAATGCACTGATGAAACACAACCAGGCGTCATCAGTATTTAAGTCCGTTCTCTGAGCTCCAGACTCGGCCCTGGGTTTGAGGTGCCCCGGCACAATGAGGCCTGGTATCTAATCCGGGCGTCTGGTTCAGTCCATTGGAAAGCGTTTTTCCATCTGCATGAATAGCAGCATGAAGAAGCCATGAACAAAGCCGGCTTGGATGGAACCCAGAGCAACCGGACACCGCGCCAATCAATTTTCTCAACTTCACATCGAGACCAGAAGATTAAGTTACCGGAGCGAACGGACCTCCTGATGGTCCGGCGATCCGGGGAAATCCGATCCAAAAAAACAGCAGTTTCAGCATTAGTCACAATCACGAGTGGAAAATCCCACAAATCAAGCTTGATGCTTAGATAACGGGTACACACACACACACACACACACACACACACACACACACACACACACAAAGCAGGGTGTAATGTGGGCACTAAGAAGAGTGAATAACTGGATTAATCAATAGTGCAGGCGCCGACCAATACTGTATATTTATACCTGTCTCAAATGTATCAGGGTTTTAATATTATTACATCACGAATGAGCTTGTGTTTCTTTTTCACACAGAATTAATGAACAGTTATAACACAGATACATAAACTCTAAATGTGCTGATATTCCTCATTATAGGGTTTTACTATAACTCACATTAGTTACATTGTATTTATTACATAATACATAGAAATTAATCAGGATTAGAATGAAAGTCCTGTGTCTGCCACAAAAATAAAATTAAATTAAATAAAAAAAGACTAAGTTGTGGGTCTTTCTTCTCATTTACATTTATAATGCATAATTATTTGTTTGTTTGTTTTGTATTTGTTTGGTTGCTTAGCCAAAACTGATGATGTTGACACTTACAGTATCCACAGTTCAATATTGTCAATATGGTTAATTCCCAATCCTTTTAGATTCCTAATCAAGTGCACTAGATGAATTAAACTGTAAATGTGTAAATTATATTATTGTTAATAATAATAATAATAATAATAATAATAATACTAAACAGCATGTGATCTCAGGTGCTGAGCTTAGACATCATAGTGATTACCCTGCCCAGTGTCTCCTACACCTTGCCTGGGGCACTGTGTGTCGGTTGAGGATCGAGCCGAGGGATTAAACCCAAAACTGATCCTGTTGATTATAAACTCACCGAAGAAGGGCGGCAGGTGAGACACCGCCTCGAGGAAGGGTCGCGTCTCCACCTGTCTGTCGGCTGGGAGCTGCCTGAACTGGTGCTCCATCAGAAGAGCCATGACGGCTGATAAGAAAAAAATAAATGAATAAAGGAACTCGACAGTAATAAAAGTCTTTTAAAAAAATAACACTAATGTAAAGGGGGGAACAAAAAAGCCCCCCACACACACAAACACACAGAGTTCACGCCGATTTTTTCGACTGGCTGTTCTGTGTTAAACTGAATAAAGCACGAGAGCAGCAACTGGAAGCTCCGTGATTCTTTCAGAGAGCAGCAGGTCTTATTGAGCAGGTGAACAGCTGGCCAGCCAATCAGAGCAAAGGGGCGGGACAACCAGGCTAGTTTTACCTGTTCTACAGTATACACTTTCTCTCAGCTGTACAATGAACTTGTTTTACTTTCTGCTTTTTTTTAAAGTAGTTATGAATCAACTATAAAATCTTAATAATAACAATAATAATCATAATAATTAATTGTCAGGTAAAGATTGTGCCTTGCTGGCTCCAGTCACAAGACAAGACGGACAAGACTAAGTGGTCTGTCACCTTTATTTCCAGGCAGTTTTGACTCTTAATAAGGAGGTGTGGACTGGGAACCCTGGTTTAAATGATGGTGTCAGTAGAGATCTCATTATTCAATGTCCACACGTATCCTTAAGAGATGCAGTCATATCATTGTGCCATATTTACACATTTCTGCCAGGCTATAGTGCAGTGCGTCCCTTTAAACATTGCACCTCCATACGGGAGTTAACACTGACACCTCACAGCTACAGTGTCCTGGGTTCCATCCTGATCCCAGGTCACTGTCTGTAAGCAGATTTACATGGTCTCCCCAT
>JAOTRS010008917.1:0-11356 GCA_028565755.1 Dinotopterus cunningtoni | reverse complement strand
TATATATATGCCACCGTAGTGTGGGTGTTGTGGGTTGCAAGGTGGGGCCACCATGGATCGGAATTGTTTGTCAGGCGCATCCCATGCATGCTCGATTGGATTGAGATCTGGGGAATTTGGAGGTCCAACAACCATGAACTCTTTGCCTGCTAAGCCCAATACATAGCAGGCTGTGATGCACTGGGTATTCTGATATCTTTCTGTAATGGCCAGCATTCACTTTTGTTTTTGGTGGTTTGTACTGCACTGGCGTTTCTCTGGGATCAGGCCGGATGGCATTAGGTGCCAATGATGATGTCACCAGTTTACTGGCATATAAAGGATAATCAGTGTTATTCAATAAGAGAAAACATCTGGGTGAAACGGATTGTTGGAAATGTTTATTAAAGTTGGGTCATACAGTACAAGTCAAAAGTGTCGATTTGTTTTCTACATTCTACCACAATACTGGAATTTTCAAAACTATGAAATAACATGACATAATGTCATTGACATAATGACATAATGGTAATTAAATAACAACAACAACAACAACAACAGTTAGTTGTTATTTTAAGACATGAAGGTCAGCTGTTCTGGAATAAGTTCTTACAGTATTCTCAAGTCCATTTGCAAATCCCATCAAGTACCATGATGAAACTGGCTCTCATGAAGACCTTACCAGGAACGCAAGACCAAACCGTATCTGTGCTGCAGAGGAAAAGGTCATTTAGAGTTACCAGCCTCAGAAATCACCAATTAACAGCACCTTATATTTTGGATTCCTTCCGTATTGTTTTATAATGTAGAAAGCAAAAGAAATCAGGAAAGACCATGGAGCTGGAAGTTGTGTCCAAACTTTTGACCGGTACTGTATCCAAGATATCCACTTCAGTATGAGGCAAATTTAACACCTGTACCATGTGGATTACAGTGACTTACATGTGATTTACATTTAGCTCCGCCCAGAAAATGTAATATACGGCTTCTTCCTTTTATAGGATGCCATTACTGTTTTCCAAATTGAACTTCTAGTCTTATACGTCTTGATTATTATTTTTAATTCGGTTCTTGAAGTTATTAATACAAAACGACACAATCCTCATGCCATGAAAATCTATGATAATTGCTACTTAGAAAAAAACGTACTCAGTCAAAATAATACCTGGAGTCATGAAGGAAATTCTTATGTAACCAAAGCGTTCGCGTTACACACTGAATCAGACAGGCAGTCAGAAAATGAGCTCCGCTCAACATACCAGAGAGCAATTTCAGCAAAGTGAAAGGCTTCCGGGGATTAATTTGTAATGGATGCGTAGGTGTGTAGAGAGCGCTTATGTTGTGATTGGTGGCGTGTAGAAGCAGGAGGCCCGGCAGCACCGTGATCAGTGCTACACTGCTGCTGTCCTTCATCTGTCCTGCTCTGCCCACCATCAGCTCCAGAGTTTAGCCTCCATTACCAGCAGGAGCATTTTGAAAATCAATTCTGCGCCTCACACAAGATTCATTATGACCTTTAACGAACACATCAGACTCTAAGCGTTTCATCTAACATTACTCAATTTAAACTAATATTTGTCCTCGATAATTCACAAATATGTTTGGCAGTTCTCCTTTTGCTGTCTATTTTAGGAACACCTGTACACCTACACTTTTAGGAAATGATCCAATTGCAAACCCATCATGGGGCAGCAACATAAAGCTCAAATACAGCAATCAATGATAAAACTTAAAGATGAAATTAAGAGCTTCAGTTAATATCCCTTTATCCACTGCTTATAGCGTTTTTCTGGTGCAAGGTCACAGGGAACCTGGAGGCCATCCCAAAGAACTTGGATGAGCTACAGCAGACAAAAACCACAGCAGGTTCTAAGAACAGGGATCCAAATCTATACTGGTCACAATCTCACCAAAACTGGCTAGTTAAAATTTGGAAAGACTTGGAAAGCATTTAAGAAACAGAAACGAGATTTAAAACCATCTAAAAGTGTCTAAAATGTAGGGGGCAGTAATGGCTCATATGGTTAGGGTTCTGGTTACTGTTTAGGTGGTCGGCGGTACAAGCCTTAGCAACACCAAGCTGCCACTTTTGAGCCATTGAGCAAGGGCTTATAACCCTTTTTTGACTCTAAAGTCTGGTTCTTTTCGTTCAGTGAGAACACAATCGTTACGGGCTTGAGAACTGAGTCCAAGACCACCTTTTCAAGCAGACTTACAGCATACTTGGGCATGCATCTAATCAGATATGGAGGCCAATAAGTTCTGAGCATGGAAGTACACTGTTGTTTAGACGAGATGTCATCAGCACCATTGGTCTCACCAAAAACCTCTTTCTAGCAGGTACCGAACACATCAGTAGGTGCATAATACCACCTGCTGTATCGGAGAATATACATACACAAGCATACCCGAAAACGAAGGAAAAATATAATGTGAATGCCGAACAGAGGGGGAGTGTGGAGGGGGAGCTATTGTTCCTGGCCATGGTACAAATCAATCAGGCCTAATGTATAAACGTCCCTATCTGCTCCATGGAGCTACATCTTGGCCGACCCTACGCTCTGACATCAGCTTCCTAACTGGGATATGCGGGGGGAAAAGAAAAAAAAATTTCACTGTGCTGTAAGGTAGATGTGACGAATAATTGGATCTTAATCTTAATGAGCTCAAGTTCTTGGATAGAAAAACAGACATAATCCTAATCAATTGACCTTGTAATCAGATTCCAGCTGTCAAAGTGTCCAGGATGCTCTGGTGTGGCAGTCGAATTAAATAGAAGATTTAAATGGGATTTTCTGCCTTTTTACTTTTTAGACACAAGGATTTAGAATGGGAGAAATGCACTTCTAATTGAAATGCATGCAAGAGAAAAACCCAGAGCTCTGTGCAGTTTTTAGAATAAACTACATAGAAAAAGATATAAAAACTGCCCGATTAGAAAGGTTTTCCCAGACTGCCACACAAAGCTGGTGATCGTTAAATGCGTCTTTATGTTACTGTTAACCTGAAACAGCTGGAAGCAGCCACCTCCTGTACCAGCTGTGTCTGTTGCCATGTTTAGTTGATAAACTAATTGCAGAATAGTGGTGAGAATAAGTGAGATGGCTGTGGAGAGAGGGGGGGGGATCTCAGCGGGACTCCTGTCTCTCAGTCAGTGGGAACAGGACGGCAGGAGATCACTCTCTGAACGACAGCAGGAAATGCTTCGGCAGTTCATCTGCCCCAAGAAACTCGCTGAGCCACAGAGCTGCCGTGTCATTGTTCCTGTTAGTAACAGCACCTCCAGACGTAGTGCTCATACTGTATAGAAGAAAGTCTTCGCTAGTCTGCACCATGTAGAGCAAATCAATCAGATACCAAAATAAATAACAATATATGCATTAAATTCAAGCTATATGGACATCCAAACCTTTCACCTTAGTCCTGATATGACTACAGTGTCAATCCTTCAATTTCTCTTCTAATCACATGGTACAAACTCAAACATGAAGCCTTTTACAGCATGTGCCAGACAGCACTGGGGGGGAAAAAAACCTGTTTCAAACATTTGAAAGAAAGGAAAGGCAGTAAATTTGACACCATATGTTCCTCTGACAGAACCATGTTTCCCTGGAAGCAATCTGTCAAAGCTGTGCTAATAAACCCAGCAAGCGTCCCGGCTGATCCCATCCATTTTCAAATGACTGTTTCTGGACAGGCCACCTGATGCAAGAAGAAACTCTGGATTTATAAGAGCATAATTTCCTGATTGCTTATTACCAGTGATAGATGTATACCTGAATGACTCAAAAACAAAAATCAGCAATTGAATATGATATGATCCATCAGAGGATCATTCGTGACTAAAAAGCTTTTTGATTCAAAGGGAGATTGCAAGTTTGATTCCCGGGTGATTCTACAGCCATCTGTGCACCCAGGAGTCTGGAGAGCAGATTGGGTGTGATCTCTTGCGGGGAGGGAAGGATGGTACACTCGTACTCTCACATCGATCATTGTGACACTAGGTAACTGTGGGTGTCCGTAAGCTCAGGCAAGCGGAAGGGGCAGATAGCACTGAAGGGTGTGATCAGATGCTATGTTAAAGGAAGCATGTCAGAGTCTTCACCTTGCCTGGTGGACAGCTGTGGTTGATGACGGAATGCTGTAAAAGACGAATGGAAATTGGACACTTACAAGTTAAAGAGAAAATGGGGGGAGGGGGGATTGAAAATTTGCACTCATCTTATACAAGTGGTGTTCAAGTCAAACTGAGACTTTTGATGTGAAGAACATCAACAACATACAATGGGAGTAAAAACTACCTTGGTTTTTCTGTTATAGGCCTCCGCTCCACTAATGCACTTATCCCAGTGTTTCACTAGTGCCTGGATATCATCAAGGGTAAAAGTTTTCTAAGGATACCGGAGCCATGATTAGACTCCCCGCTTCACGTCTGAAATTCTGGCCTCCCAAGAACTCCTTTAATGGCAAGTGAAATGGCTTGGAGCCAGATCAGGACTGTACAGGGGATGCGTATTGCAGGAACTCCCAGCCGAGTTCCTGTAATGTGTAAGTGGTGTTGGTGAATGATCGTGTGTACAGTTCCCAAAGACAAATGCGTCTCTCCGGCAAGTTGGTGATAAGATCCGTCGTTTTTTTAAGAATCTGGCATTCCACTCGCTGAATGTTCTCGGGATCGTAATTCACGGATGTATAGTCTTCTTTAAAATGTTTTCACCATTCAAATGTTTTAATGCCGCAAAGAGTCTCATCACCACACTGTGCTTAAAATGTCAATCGGTTTTTAGGTCTTCATTGGCAGAAAATTTCATTACAACGCCCCTCGTAGAATTTTTTCCAAACCGTGGCTCAACTGCACATGTTGCTAGCAGGTTTGCAAAATGGTCCACACTGAATTCCTCAAGATAAACACTATTTAATGCAAGTCATAATGCAGGGAACCTACAATGAAGAACAGATCCCATAATAATAGATGAGAGAGCTGAACTAAGGGCAAAGCCCCAGTTCTGTGAATGTCTGGTTTTAGACTATACATATAACCGTATATACACACTGTAATACCTATAAGTTAAAGAATCCTTGCCCCAGAATTATTCAAGTAAAATCATGGAGTTTGCTTGACATTAACCACAGATCACTAGTTGCAGTAGGATCAGGAACTGGATCTCTGGAACGTTCAGACTTTATGATTTCACAAGAAACGCTGAGTTTGAATGAAAATGATAAAAATGAAAAAAAGGGCACGTGTCAAAACCTATAATACACATAAAATGTTATTGGCCATTTATTAATTAATAATAGGATTCTAATTATTTAAAACAAATCTGTGCTGTGATGTACTTTTAACAGCTTTAACTACCAATCAATCAATCAATCAATCAATCAATCAATCAAAGGCAGGTATAATGAGATTTAAATTTGACTCATCCTCACTTCCAGCTCTTTCAAAATAAAATTCTTCCATGCCATGCACTGTGGCTGAAATATCTACAGCTGGATTTGGCAGGTTGGCTTCCGTCATCCGGAAATTGAAAGATTCTCAGTAATCTTCAGTAATTGCTTTGTTCTGGTCAGGGTTCGTGGTGGATTCAAAAACTATCCTCAGAACGCTGGACGCGAGGAGTGAATACACCTTTGCCAATACATTTACAAGCATGTTTAGGACGTAGGAGGAAACTGGCAAATAGAAGAAAACTCGCACGACATGGGGAGAACATGTGCATTTCCGCGCATTCAATAAACCGAGCTCAAGATCTGTGAAGTAGCCATGATACCCACTGTGCTAGAATGCCATAACCTTTTAAATTGATGCTTCTAAAAAATTACGCCTTCAAAACATTTCAACAAATACTGATGAGTGAAGAATGGACCTAACATTTTGAGAGAGGCCATTTCCAAAGCCAAAACATTCTGGGAGCTGGGCTGGGAGCGACTGGCATGACAGCTACAAATCTCTTCATCTCCTCTGTATAACTAGATCATTCTCTGCTACCAAGATTTCAATAAAAACCGAGAATGAAACTGAACCGCTTAGAGGAGGAAAAATCTCCATTTCAAACTAATCATTGCTGCAAGGGCTGTCCACGAACATGCACACAAAACAATACCTGAAGCTTTTGACCTGCATCTCCATGATTTTATGCACACCATTGCTGATTGCGTGAATAAGCAGGTGGACACTATCTGATGCTTTTATTAAGCATTCATGGGAAATGGTTGTTTGAAGTCCTAAATGATGAAAAATAAATAAATAAACAGATCTGAAAGCATTACGGAAACGAATCATTTGTTACAAAGAAACAAATCATATGCAAAAAGAAGAACTCTGCAAAACTGTCCCAGAACACTTCGAGTGCACCACATTTCTTTTGCGGCGCTTTCCTTTTTGCATGTTCTTTGGATCTGCAACACGTTTACATAATGTTCGTGTTTTCAATTTTGTATGCACTTTGTCTCTAGGCACCACCACAGAAATGCCCCTTTATTATGTACAGTGTAAAACTAAACTAAACCAAATCAAAAGGCATGAGCGTCCTAGCCAGCATATCCATCATAACTTTCATTTGTTTTTATTATTACAATTGTAGCAGCTACAGATTGGAGAGGTTAGATATTGATTCAGTTATGAATCACGTTTCCTTTGTGTGGCGATTCATGTACTGCTACACTGACTCCAAAATATATACATTTTTTAAATTATTTTTACATTTATAATAGAAATGCAGCGTTCGATTGGCCAGCGACCACATTCTTCTATAGTAATATTTATTATTATTTAAACATTACAATATTTTTGCCTAGTTTTGATTGGCCAAGAAACAAATTTTTATGGTGATACATGGTGAAAAATGTTGCATATTGGGTGACCACTGGTAACTCTCCCTAGTATTAGCCTTTAAATGCACTATAGTATTAAACAGATCTGTGCGATTTAACCGATTATGCAATTTAATTGCGCTTTTGTTGATTGATTCAACTAAATGAACTGATGGGCCAGTTTTCAATTCAGAATAAATTCCCACGTTCCAAACTATTAATGTAAACTTTCAACTGTTAAATTCACTAAAATTTATAATTTTCTTAAAAACATACTTCAGTCTCTGCAGAAAATGCAAACCGCTTCCAACTTCTACATTTTGCGAGGATATAGCTATATCTTCTGCTTCTACTTCAATGCTTATGGGTGGTTGATGAGATTTTTTTTTTAAGCAATATAACATTTAAAAAATTTCAACATTAGTAACATAGCATTAAAGTGCTTATTTGATACTTTGAGTACTTTTTAATAAGGGGTAGCAGTGGCTCAGGCAGGTGAAGTTTGGGTTGCTGATGGAAGGTTCAAGGCCTGCCCCAGACCCTATGCCCCATACAACTCAGCCACTGCATGCAGTGCTAGTCTCAAGTCTGGTTAAGTAATTTGGAGATTTGCGGCATCCGGCATAAA
This sequence comes from Dinotopterus cunningtoni, assembly GCA_028565755.1. Lineage (NCBI taxonomy): Eukaryota > Metazoa > Chordata > Actinopteri > Siluriformes > Clariidae > Dinotopterus > Dinotopterus cunningtoni. The sequence goes on along the minus strand of JAOTRS010008917.1, from coordinate 3,933 downwards.
ACCTGTGCCAGATCTCACGGATCAAATGATCCGATGTGCCAACCCCAGGAGAAGGGACAAAGTCTATGAAAAAAAGTAGTTTTTTAATACTTTCAAAACCTAAAAGAAATATAGTTGCTTAGGATAAAATCAGATAATAAACAATGGTGCTTTGGTATCAAACTAAAATAAAAACTGCAGCGCCTAAAAAGCGAATTGAATAAAATCGTGTGTCAATGTACAGAACGATTCACAGTTTTAGTAATGAAGCATGACAGTTCATGGAGTTCATTCATATGCAAAAAGCAAAAACAAAATTTTAAAAAAGAAACAGAAACAATAGTGACAAGCCATGAGGCATGCCAAATAATCATGAGCCTGCCAGGAACAAACAAAGCAACACTAAGCATTCATTACACAAAACCTGGTCCGTAAAACACAGAAGAAAGAGATCGATTTGCATAAAACAAATAAAATGTGAACAATGTTCATTGTAAAAAAAAAATAATAATAAAAATAAAAAATAAACTTTCATTTAGTGTTAAAAAAAAACAAACCCTATTCATCATCTACAACTATAATATGCAACTGCTAAAACTGAGAAATAAGATCTACAGCATACTCTTACTAATATATTATTCACCAATGTTGGGAAGGAAGTGGCACTGTTTATCTAATTCAAGGTTCGATACACAGGATGACCTCTCACACCTGTCTCTATACAGTAAATACACATAGGGGTCAAGAGCTTCGGATCATATTCCCATCAAGCATCAGTAACATGATATCTCGGGTATTTCGCCAGTACCGTTATTATCGGTGCCAGAAAAGCAGGTTCAAGAGTCTCCAGATCTCCTGGGATTTTCATTTTCATTTCAACAGTCTCTAGAAGTTCAACAGAAAGGGCCACTGAGGACGGTTATGCAGGTGGAAATGTCTTGCTGATGACAGAGATCAGAGGTGAACAGCCAGACCGGTTCTATCTGACAGCTACCTCGTATAAGCTGAAAGATCTCTGAACATACAACGTGTCGAAACCCAAAGACAGTGATCTACAACGGAAGGAAACAACGTCAGGTTCCACTTGACAGCCCAGAACAGGAACCTCGGGCTATAGGAGACACAAAACAGGACAGGTGGAAGATTGGAAAAATCTGTCCTCGTCTTTTAAAAGTAAGTACACCCCGGTATTGAATGTTTAACGACTTTAGATAAGTGAAAATACTTTCTATCTCTCTCGAAAATCAACTGGGAGAAAATGTTTGCCCATTGTTCCATGCAGAATTCTCTCAACTGTGAAATGTTTGAGGAGTTTCTTACACATTTTAAATCCCCCCCATAGCATTACAGTGGGATTCAGTTCTAGGGTTCTGACGAGATCATTTCTTTCTTTTCAGACGATTCCCTGGTGAATGTATTTATGCTGTTGAAAGGTCCACTTCTTTAGCGGCAACTTTTTGACACAATGGCCCTACATTCTTTGTAAGCACTTTTCTGGTATGGAAGACAATTCCTAGTCGATCCTGTGATCTTTAGTTGGAAAGGTTCTGATGCAGCAAAGCAGCCTCAAACCATAACATTTCCAACACGGCGCTTTACAGGCGCTATGCCGTTCTTCTGATCAAATGTCGTCTGTGGCTTTCCGCCAACATGCCTCCTGGTGCTTTGATCAAACATCACTATATTTGACTCATCTTAGATAGCATGTCGTTCCTGAAGGCATTGTCCTACATTTGTCTAGATATTCTTAACTTAACCAAGTTCAGTATTGCCCAGATGTTCTTTTTGAAAAAGCAAAGGCTTCCTCTTGGCACTCCTCACGTTCTCATCCCTTTTCTAATACTAGAGGCAGGCACTTTTCCATTAACACTGGCGAAAGCAACATGCAGACCCTGTGATGAGTATCTTACGGTCTGTTCTAAGGGATGGCTTGGCAGTGGTGTAAAATCTTCTCCACTTGCAGATCATCTTCCAGACAGTGTAAGGATTGATTTCCAATATTTGAGAAATCTTCTAAAAGCCCATCTCAGGCTCAAAGGCTCTCCAACCATCTTTCTGAGGTCCTTAGAGCTCTTTTGATTTAGGCATGATAACTTAGACTTCAATAACAAAGACCAAACAAGACCAGATATGTGAGGCTTAAATGAGACGGCTTCCTCACAGATATTCTCTCTCTCTACCTCATTTTCATTTGCAACATGCATACTGATGTAGGCTTACTGTCTACCTTATCAGGACCACATATATACCTGAGAGTTTCAAAAACGGTTGATCTCCTGGGAATTTCACACACAGCGGTCTCTAGAGTTTAAACAGAACGGTGTCAAAAAACATAAAACATCAAGTGAGTGACAGTTCTGGAGTGGAAATGCCTTGGTGCTGAGAGGTCAGAAATCATTTCAAGCTGCTTTAAATCACTCCTTACAACTGTGGTGAGCAGAAAAGCAATTCAGCACGCACGAAACATCAAACCCTCATGTGGATTTGCAATTACAACAAAAACAAAAAAAAAAAAAATCACGTCATGTCCAACGTCTGTCAGCCAAGAACAGGAATCGGAAGCCACAGTGGAATCTGATGCCATCATACAGTTGAAGATTAGAAATAAAATTGATCTTTGACTGTCCAGTACTGGAGGCTTTCCATCACTAGTACTAAGGCAGCATAATTTTGTCAAAATCTTACAAATCACACTTCCTCAAATAACCTTGTTTTATCGAGCAGTCGAATGCTGCATACAGACATTTATAAAGCAAACACAATGCTAACTAATGAAAAAAGTCCACAGCTGATTTCATTTACCCTAGATCTCTCCTACATTATATAATCTGCTCATTCAGCAAAAAAGAAGCAATATCACAGAAGACTCTTCACATCTTTACGCAAGGTTAGCTTCACAGACATATGCTTGCTCAGAACTTTATGGCAAGTAAAAAAAAGGATTTCTGCAGGTCCCATAAATCCTACACCCATGTGATCTCACACACATCACTATCCTAGACAAAGAACGGAAATGCCCCAGGACAAGTATTTTATGAGCAAACAAAGGTCAGAATGTCAGACACTCCTGCTTCTCATATGACTTCCTGGGATAAGTATTTTAAGCACAGCGCCATCACTCAGAACAACACAAGTACTAACCAGTAGAAAACTTAAATCCATTAGCAAAATGCACAACCTTTACATTTATAAATGTGCATGATGTGTGTCTTTTTTAAGCCAACAGCCCTTACCTACAATACACAGCTTGTAGGACGGATTCCTGAGCAAGCTGTAATTAGTGGCTTATTGTAGGCAAGGAATAATAGTTCCTAATCATAGTGCAGGATGTGAGATTTAGAGGGAATCTAATTAAAGGAGGCATGCAAAGCCGACAGTGTGATAACTATGAAATGAGGAACGCGGGCAAGTTTGCATCTTCACATTACTTCCCAGAAAATAAGATATAGACATTATAAAAAAAAGCTAACAGCAGCAGGAAAAAAGAAGATTTATCATTTATATATAAACAAACTCAGAAATACATTATATATTACAGTTGTACATCGGTATTCGAATGCCCCGCCGGGTGAGCCGGGTCACACATACTTCCAGTCACGCGTGTCCGGGGACCCTTCAAAACTTTGAGTCTGTACGTACGTGTGTGTGTATGTATGAATTAGCTTTGCTTGGCTTTCCACAGACTCAAAGTTTTGAAGGGTCCCCGGACACGCGATGTATAACTGTAATATATAATGTATTTCTGAGTTTGTTTATATATAAATGATAAATCTTTTTTCCTGCTGCTGTTAGCTTTTTTTATAATGTCTATATCTTATTTTCTGGGAAGTAATGTAATTTTAATGGAAGTAATACACACACACACACACACACACATATATACACACACACACATATACACACACACACATATACACACACACACACACATATACACACACACACACATATACA
>JAOTRS010008907.1:0-11356 GCA_028565755.1 Dinotopterus cunningtoni | reverse complement strand
AAAAAGCAAACGTGGTAATTGATTTTGCTATTTAAATATGACAGGCTCATGACTTGTAAGACATGGGAAATGCAAATTGGCTTTGCTTTTTCATTTGAAATTTGGCAGTTAGTGGTCGTTCATGAAGGCGAAAAAGCAAACGGTAATGCAAAGTAGCAATTGCATTTGAATTATGTCACATTTTATGCGTCCACATATGGGAAACGCAATTGCAAATGCAATTTGCAATTCAGAGGTCAAATGCAATTTGCAATTCCTTTTGAAAAATGTCTGGGATATGACTCCATAAGGACGACTGATCCGTGTAAAGGAAAGAATGAATGGGGTTATGTATCGTGAGATTTTGAGTGAAAACCTTGAAACTTGGCTGGGTCTTTCAGCATGACAGTGATGAAGGAGTGGCTTCGTAAGAAGCATTTCAAGGTCCTGGAGTGGCCTAGCCAGTCTCCAGATCTCAACCCCATAGAAAATCTTTGAAAGGAATTGAAAGTCCGTGTTGCCCAGTGACAGCTTCAAAACATCATTGCTCTAGAGGAGATCTGCATGGAAGAATGGGCCAAAATACCAGCAACAGTGTGTGAAAACCTTATAAAGACTTACAGAAAACATAAGACCTCTGTCATTGCCAACAAAGGGTATATAACAAAGTATTGAGATGAAATTTTATTATTGACCAAATACTTATTTTCCACCATAATTTGCAAATAAATTCTTTAAAAATCCTACAATGTGATTTTCTGGATTTTTTTCCCCTTATTTTGTCTCTCATAATTTAGGTATACCTATGATGAAAATTACAGGCCTCTCTCATCTTTGTAAGTGGAAGAATTTGCACAATTGGTGGTTGACTAAATACTTTTTTGCCCCACTGTTTGAGTCACTTTTGCATTGTGATTTCTCTCGTCTTGTTAAATCCAAGGCCCTTCTGGGAACTGTTAACGTAGGGCTTCCTTTAGACACACTACAGTTTTAAGTGCCAGTTATCGATGTAGTATTGTATTGTATTATTGTAGTTCTTAAAACAGGTTTGCCAAAGTCATCACCAGCCCATGTTGGTACATCGCTTACAGAGGAATTGACAATTCTTGATGCATTGACTTCTCAGTTCGGAGAGCATTGTCATCAAGCTTAAGCTAGTGCCCTTGCCCTTTACATTGTGAAATCCCTTGGTATTCCTTGAATATTTTATTTATGTTTTGTACTGTAGAGGTCACATATCCAAATCCACTCCTATCTTTCTTTGACTAGCATTGTTATTAAACATTTTAGTAATTTTCTCAGCCATGCTGGGAAACTGGTGATACTTGGATCCATATTTGCTCCAAAAAAGCCAACGGCTCCCTTAATGCCACTTTTTCACAAAATCATGATTGCAAGCACCTTTTGACATTACCTGCTTCAAATCAAATCATTACTAAAAATACCCTAAAATACTACCATCCCAACTTTATCTTAGAATGTGTTACAGGATTGAATGTTTTGAATTAATATTTTTTAAATGATTGGACGTTAACAAAACAAGAACTATATGGTGTTTATATCGTTTGCAACAAAAGGTCACATTTGTTTTACAAACCACTATTTTCAGTGTTAATTTAGATTTTACCTACCGTCCCTACTTTTTCCGATTTGGGCTGGGAAGTGTCAAAAGCAAGGTGTGACATTTGAAGCAGAATTTCTGCAAGCAAATGCTGAGCTGAAGTTGTAGCCTTTCATGGTCACAGAGATGCATACAATTAGCAGTGAAACAAATTATGGCACTGTCTCTTTCCATTAAATTTTTTGTTTTTAATCTTCTATTACTAATCCTCTTACTACTAAATGTTCTCTGTTATTAATGTTATATTGTTTAACTGTTTAAATTATTCTTGTTCGATCTGGAAGGTGACCTTGAGTGAACAGAAAGGCGCCTATACAGTGGAACCTTGGATTACAAGCATAATTCGTTCCGGAAGTGGAACCGTATTCCAAAACACTCTAAATTTTCCCATAAGAAATAATGGAAACTCAAATTATTCATTCCACAGCCCAACAAATGAATAAATGAAAAATAATTAATACAAAATATAAAGTAAAATATAACAAATTAACCTGCACTTTACCTTTAAAAAAAAGTAAAAATAAATCCCGACATAGAAGTGTTTCCGTTTATGCGCACAGGCGCTGTGTGTGTGTGTGTGTGTGTGTGTGAAGCTAAAGTAAGAGAAGACTTTTACTTTTAGCCCCTCAGCCTGTCGCTATGTGTGTGCGCTGTGTGCGCCCACGTAATTTGACATTGTGCCGGTTCACACACTTTCTCTCTCGCCTTTAGTGTGTGTGTGAAGCAGAGAGGGGGTGCTTCCCACACATACAAACACACACTACACACAAACACACACTAAAGACGAGTGAGAGAGAGTGTGTGAACCGGCACGGTGTCAAATTACGTGCGCGCGCACACAACGCACACACAATGACAGAGAGGGAAAAAATGGATTTTTAACCTTTAATGAGACTTTCTTTTGCTTTACACGCACGCACACACACGTGTTATAAGAAACAGTACATACGCGCTGTACACACGCGCTTTCAACACACACACACGTGGTCACAGTGTTATAGTAAACAGTACACGCGTGCACGGACGTTGATTATAGCAGTAAGAGACACGCACTAAGACCCAGCAGGGGAGACGATTACCCACAATTCCGCAGCGCAAGAGAGAGAAACACGGTTGGCTCAGTTGAGATCACGTGACGCTCGGCGTCAAAACAGGAAGCGCATGCATGATACATGATACTCGGTACTCGTAAACCAAGACTTGCTCGTGTTTCAAGTAAAAATTTATTTTTAAAAAATCTTTCCTTGTCTTGCGGAACGCTTGCAAACCTCATTACTCGCAATCCGAGGTTTCACTGTATAAATAAAATGCATTGTTGTTATTATTATTATTATTATTTAAAAAAAACAGGTCAAATTTCGTTTTTCTCATCAAAATACTATTAGCAATGCAAAATATTCAAATATTACAGAAATGGCCAACTCATGAAAAGTATTTTCATTTATGCACTTAATATTTAGTAAGGGCTCCTTTAGCATGAATTACTGCATAATTGCAGCCTGTCATGGAGATGACCAGTCTGCAGACATGCTGAGGCGTTATTAAAGACCAGGTCCTTTGATAGCAGCCTTCAGCTCACCTGTTTTGCTGGATTGGGTTCGCCTTTACAGTAAGTTTAGGTCAGGCAAGTTGGCTGGCCAATTAAGCACAATAATACCAGGGTCAGCAAACCAGTAATTGGCGGTTTTAGCACTGTGGAAAACAAGAAGTGCTCTAAAATCTTCTGGTAGACAGCTATGTTTACTTTATTTTTGATAAAATAGAGTACCAATAACACCAAATTACATGGCACTGCAAATACAATGCAGGAGATCTCAGTTGTAGCACGCACACACTCGTTTGTGGTGAGGTATGTGGTCACTGTGATCAACTCTGGCCTGTAATGTTGGGCATGTCTGTGTGGTGTGCTTTGTAAAGACCATGACTTTGAGGAGGATAAGATCAATGGAATAGATTGTGTATCTTGCAGCACTAGAATCAGTCCCGCTTCTGTTTTCCTTTGTTCATCAGTCTGCGTGAGTGTGCCATCTGAGACATAGACGGTTTTGTCTGTGATGGACGACATCAGGTAGAGAAAAGAGGTGGAGGAAAGGAGGAAAGTCAATGCAAAGTTTTGACGACAAGCTATCATTTTGACTCTTGGGAGAGCCGAGGGCCCTCATGAGAGTTTAAACGTCAACAAAAATATATTTGTATACACACTTGTAGTACTTCTAATTTTTGGCCATGTTTTAATGTCCAAAGACCAAAGATCCGTCAACAGTTCTCTCTTCTTGATTGCAAAGGCCAAGTAGATTATGGGAGGTGAAGGCAGGATAATAAAAATTATATTTAAAAATATGAATCTATAATGAGTTGTTTTTCCTTGCCAAAACGTTGCTAGTGTATCTTACAAAAAAAAAAAGTGCCAAACACCTTTACTTGCATTTACCAATTCTTTCCCAACCCAATCTGTCAACATCAATTTTGTAGGTACCTGTTTTAATGAACTTAACAAAAAATCACAAAGAATCCAATTTAATTTAATACGCTGAACTGGTTTATTACATTGGCAATACAGATTAATATATAAATTTGTCTGACAAATTACGTCAATAAACTTTAGCATCAAGCAATTAACAATCAAAAATGTAGGGTTAGGGTTAGTTAGTTAGGTTACTCATTCTCAGTGCGTATTTTGTTTAGCTTGTGTTTACAAATATCTGCTGTGTACATGTTTGGAATGTGTTAAATATATATGCAAAATATGTCTGGTTAATGGCATTTGCTAAGGTCCCAGGTGTAAATGCTTAAGATGCACTACGTACACATGATCTATGGCTCATAAACAAATTTCACCCCCCTTGGCATTTTTCATGTTTTGTTGCCTCACAACCTGGAAATAAAATGGATTGTTAAAAGGTTTGATCATTTCATTTACAAATTAACAAATGCGACAAAATAACAGAAAACTTCAGCGTGCATAACTATTCAAAAGTCAGTACTTTGTAGAGCCACCTTTTACAGCAATTACAGCTCCAAGTTGCTTTGGACAAGTCTCTATGAGCTCGCCACATCTTGCCACTGGGATTGTAACCCAAATATCAAGGCAAAACTGCTTTATCTCCTTCATAGTTTCCACTTGTGAACAGCAATCTTCAAGTCTGACCACAGATTCTCAAATGGATTGAGGTCTGGGTTTTTGACTAGGTCATTCCAACACATTTAAATCTTTCCTCTTTAACCACTTGAGTGTTGCTTTAGCAGTATGCTTTGAGGCATTGCATACTGTCCATCCCAGTCTCAAATCGCAGGCAGACTGTAACAGACTTTGCTCAAGAATATCTCTGTATGTAGCACCATCTTTTCCTTGACTTGGGATCAGTTTCCCAGTCCCTGCTGCTGAAAAACATCCCCACAGCATGATGCTGCCACCACATGTTTCACTGTGGGGATGGTGTTTTTGGGGTGATGGGATGTGTTGGGTTTGCACCAGACATAGCGTTTTCTTTGGTGGCCAAAAAGTAAAATTTTAGTCTCATCTGACCAGAGCACCTGCTTACATACATTTGGGGAGTCGCCCATATTCCTTTTGGCAAACTCAAAACGTGCCTTCTTATTTTTAACACTAAGTAATGGCTATTTTCTGGCCACTCTTCCATAAAGCCCAGCTCTATGGAGTGTATGGTTAATTGTGATCCCATGCACAGATACACCAGTCTCTGATGTGGCACTCTGCAGCTCCTTCAGGGTTACCTTTGGTCTCTGTGCTGCCTCTCTGGTTAATGCCCTCCTTGCTCCTTAATGTCTCTGAGTTTTGGTTGGTGGCCCTTTCTTGGCAGGTTTGTTGTGGCACCATGTTCTTTCCATTTGAAGATGACAGATTTAATGGTGCTCTGAGGAATCATCAGACATTTGGATATTTTTTCATAACCCAATCCTGACTTGTACTTCTCACAACTTTGTCCCTGGCTTGTTTGGAGAGCTTCTTGGTCTTCATGGTGTGATGCCTCTTGCTTAGTGGTGTTGCAGCCTCTGCGGCCTTTCAGAAAAGGTGTGTTTATACTGACAGATCATGTGACACTTTGATTGCAGACAGGTGGACCTCACTAATTATGTGACTTCTGCACATGCCAATTTTCAGATATCTTTTTTAGATATCTTTTTCCTCATTTCACCTCACCAACTTGAACTATTTTGTGCAGATCCATCACATTAAATTTAGAATAAAAAAACATTTAATTTACAGGTTATAATGTAACAAAACATTTTTAAAAAATGCCAAGGGGGTGAATACTTTTGCAATGAACTGTAAATATTGTGTGTCCAAACCTATTAATTGCCCATCCGTTTCCTTTAAACATTGTATGCTTGTTGTTGTTGGTCTTTCGGCTGCTCCCGGCAAGGGGTCGCCACAGCGGAATACCCAGTCCGCACTACAACTTGGCACAACAATTTTAAATTAATTTATTTTCAAGTGACTGCATCACCCTTGCACTGAGACATGCAGGTATCGTGGAAAACAAGGACCACAAGAACCTGGACCACAACTGGGGTCTGGATTCTGCATGGACCTCTTTAATTTTTTAAGAGATGGACACACGATAAGTATCTGTCTGTTGTACAGTACATTCTGCTCATACAGGACACACTGTGCAGAGGAGGGTAAAATCGGAAGGTACACAAGAACAAAGACATTTCCATTTCCTGCATTTGTGACTGCATACAACCAGCACATGGACTGACCTCAGGTGACAGAAATGTTGCCACTTTTGGTTGCTGGTTCTGTGTGCATTGCAAAGAAGTGCATGGTAAGCAACAAAAAAACTTGACCTATGTCTTGAACATTGTTAGTTGAACAGAAGAGAGGCACAAATGTGTTAATCTGTATATGGGGGGGTAAGAGTGGGATTTTACAAACCTAATCCATTTTTTTCCTGTTGCACTGTTTTATCCTAAATGTCTGTTTTTGCACGGTTTTGCCACGAATGTGCCTTCTGTACCATCACATGTTTTATTTGAAACTTTAAGTATGGTGTATAAGATCATCTGTTTGGCTCTCCTCTCAATCCTGGACATTTTCTTTGCACTATTTGAGCGAGTAGGTTATGCATAGGGTGTAAGAGTGAGCTTTTTTTATCTGAGTTCTGAGTTGTCTTAGTTATAACTATATTGAAAATAAACTAGAAACAAAAAAATATCTTTTGTCTTCAAATTATTTTCTTGTAGCACTTCCTTCTGTCACATACCTGACAGAAAAGCACATTATGCAGCTCACTATGTGGGTCCTTGTCTCTGGTGTGAATTACAACATTATCATTCACAATGATCATTCCATGAAACTTTTTGCTAAACAAAAAGTGTCATGGAAAATTTAAATGAAGATATTGTTTTCTGTGAATAAGTGAGCAGGATAATAATCACATCATTTTGAAGTAAAAACTCTAGGGTGCAAGATCCAGTTTAAAAATGTTTTGTAGACAAATGTTACCAATGTTGTTTGAGGCTGTTTCTTTTTAGTTTTTTTTTTTTAAAGCCATGCACAAGTTATTTTCTTTAAAATACAAACTTTAATATAAATGCTGCTCACATATTATAAGATGTATACAGTGTAGTTAAGTTCTATCCACGTATATGTTTAAAAGTAACTTAAAAATGCACAAATGCCAGGACATGTCAGAACTGCATGAAAAACTGGCCCCAAAACACCCGCAGACCTGTAAGGGTTATAAGAACAGAAACAAACTGCAGTATAAACTCTGCATAACATATGGTACATACAAATTTGTTCTGTGATCCCAACTGAAATTAAGGGCTTTTTAGGGTAACTATGGCACATTGCCCATTAATGCTCACTGTCCCCGGAAAGAAAGAACGGAAGGGAAGAAATTAATGCAGGGAATAGAAGAATGGAAAAATTAGTAAAAAAGAAATTAGTGGAATCTACAAAAACTGTTTAATTGAATTTAAAGTGTAAGATAATTATCTTGTAGTTCTACAGATATTATGTGACCTACTTAAGAGTTGACTGTAAGTAAAAATAATTTTGATTGGTGCTGTTACTTTTTTTTTTTTATTTATGTATTATAATAATACATTATAACACTTGTTATTGTACTGTTATACTGTGGTGTTGTTTTTTTTTATCAAATGATTTATGTTGTCTTTATGTTATCTGGAGTCAAGGTGGCAGGTGGCATAGTGGTTAGCACTGTCAACTTGCAACTCCAGGGTCCGGGTTCAACTCCCACCTCGGGGTCTTTGCTACCACAACCCTGTACACAGGATAAAGCTGTATAAACGATGAGTGAGTGAGTAATCAGTCTATTTTTGTGAAATAGCAGTAGTGAATACTTTTTTCCAGAAAAGTCAGGAATATAGAGTGACATGTAAAAGCGGAGACAGACAACACAGGATGGTGGTGTATAAAGTAAACCTGGTGGTGAGGAAGGTGAAGAGGACAAAGGCAGAGCAGAGGACAAAGTGGTGGAAGTTAAAAAAAAAAAAAGAAAGAATTTGTGTAGTTTTTAGGGAGAATTTGACAGGCTATGGGTGGTCAGGAGGTGCTTCCAGTTGACTGGACAACGAGAGCTAAGGGGAACAGGGAGATGGGTAGGAGGGTACTTGGTGTATCATCGGGAAAGGGAAAAGTGGACAGTGAGACTTGATGGTAAAACGAGGAAATCCAGGAGTGTATACAGAAAAAGAGGTTAGCTAAGAAGTGGAACACTGAGACAACCGAAGGAAGTAGACAGGGGTACAGGGAGATGCAGCGTAAGGTAAAGGTAGAGGTGGCAATGGCAAAACAAAGAACCTATGAGGATTTGTATGCTATGTGGGACAGTAAGGAGGGTGAGGTGGATCTGTACAGGTTAGCGAGGGAGATAAATAGAGATGGGAAGGGTGTGCAGCAGGTTAGAGTGATTAAAAATAGGGATGGAAATGTACTGACAGGTGCCATGAGGGTGACAGGAAGATAGAAGAAGTACTTTAAAGTGTTGATGAATGAAGAAAATGAAAGTGAACAAAGAGTGGAAGAGGTGACTGTTGTGGAGCAGGAAGTAGCAAAAATCAGTAAGAGTTAGGTGAGGAGGGCGCTAATGAAGATAAACATTGGAAAGACGATTGGTCCTGATGATATACCTGTGGAGGTATAGAAGTGCTTAGGAGAGCTGGCAGCAGAGTTTTGACTAGTCTGTTTAACAAGATCTTGGAGAGTAAGAGGATCCCAGAGAAATAGCGGAGAAGTGTAAGAACAAGGGAGATGGAAGGAATAAAGCGGATGAGCCATACAATAAATATTTGGGAAAGAGCAGTGGAAGCTAGGTTAAGGGCAGAGGTGAGCATTTGTGATCAGCAATATGGTTTCATGCCTAGAAAAAGTACAACAAATGCAGTATTTACTTTAAGGATGATGTACAGACAAGGTAATAGGGAGTTGCATTGTGTCTTTGTAGATTTAGAGAAAGCGCATAACAGTGCCAAGAGAGGAGCTCTGGTACTGTATGAGGAAGTCTGGAGTGGCAGAAAAGTATGTTAGAGTGCAGATCATGTATGAGAGCTATAAGACAGTGGTGAGATGTGCTGTAGGTGTGTACAAGGTGGAGGCGAGTCTGCCTCAAGGATCGGCTCTGAGCCCCTTCATATTTGCTCTGGTGAAGGACAGGATGACAGATGAAGGGTACAGCCGAAAGAGAAAGAAGACTTTCCTTCTAAATACGGAAATGTTTTAAATAGGAAATCACTAATAATTAATGCACCACTTGTCCCGGATATGATTCAAAGAGAAATTTTGTTTAATTTCACTAATTCCATGACAATATAAAAATAAAAACCCTGCTCTGAACCTTCCACCGTCTGTGGCTTAGCGACCCAGTACAAATTATATTATACACATTATATCTCAATTTTGTACAACCTCTGGTCAACATTCACACACACGTTAACACACTACAGTCAATATGGGAACACTAATTAGCCTAATCTGCTTGTCTCTGGACTGTGGAAGGAAACCGGAGGACCCAGAGGAAACTCACCAAACATGAGAAGAACATGCTAACTCCGTGCACACAGACCAACCTGGGAATTGAACCCAGGACCTGCAGTTGAAAGGTGACAGTGCTAACCACTAAGCCCCCATGCCGCCACAAAGTATATTACTCAATGAAAACAAAAATGCAAGTGATTGCTGTTAAGTAAATAAAAGTGAATTATTCAATAAAAACAGGAAGAATTCTGTAAATAGTTGCTGTTAGATGAATGTATAAACATTCACTGGATATAACTGAGATTTAACTCGAATTCACTAACGTTAAAGATTAAGCCAAACACCAAAGAATCTAATTAAAGTTCAAATTCAAATTTTATTTGTCACATACACAAATAAAGTTGCGAAGTATAGGTGGTTCTATTTATTGAATATTTTCCTTGATACAAAATTTTGCTGAAATAATGTGTCAACCATACTTATATATTTATCTCTATCACCAAAACAATGCAACATAGTAAAAACAGCATTCTGAACATATTGGACATTGCTGTGGGAGTTCCTGTTTGGTAGCTTCCTGTTTTTGAAGGTCTTCATTTGTATCAGTGTTTAAATCATACAGCTTTTTTCTGTTCATATAAAAAATAAGTAGTTTTTTTTTTTTTACAGTGGGTACGGAAAGTATTAAGGCCCCCTTAAATTTTTCACTCTTTGTTATATTGCAGCCATTTGCTAAAATCCTTTAAGTTATTTTTTTCCCTTATTCCACCTTGCAGAAGGTGCCATTCCACCTTGCAGATCCTCTCCAGTTCTATCAGATTGGATGGTAAACATTGGTGGACAGCCATTTTTAGGTCTCTCCAGAGATGCTAAATTGGGTTTAAGCCAGGGCTCTGGCTGGGCCATTCAAGAACAGTCACAGAGTTATTGTAAAGCCACTCCTTCATTAAGTTGTGTGCTTAGAGTCAGTGTTTTGTTGGAAGGTAAATCTTCGGCCCAGTCTGAGGTCCTGAGCACTCTGGAGAAGGTTTTCGTCCAGGATATCCCTGTACCTGGCCGCATTCATTTTTCCCTCGATTGCAACCAGTCGTCCTGTCCCTGCAGCTGAAAAATACCTCCACAGCATGATGCTTCCACCACCATGCTATACTGTTGGGACTGTATTGGACAGATTATGAGCAGTGCCTGGTTTTCTTCACACATACCGGTTAGAATTAAGGCCAAAACATTTTGGTCTCATCAGACCAGAGAATGTTATTTCTCACCATCTTGGAGTCCTTTTTATAATGTGTCTTGCACTGAGGAGAGGCTTCCGTCGGGCCATAAAGCCCCAACTGTATTTCAAAACACTCGTGAACCAAATTTTCCCATAAAAAATAACGGAAACTTAAATTATTCGTTCCACAGCCCCAAAAAATAAATACATAAATATAATAAATACATAAATATAAAGTAAAAATTAAATACAATTAACCTGCACTTTACCTTTAAAAAAAAGTTTAAAAAAAATCCCGACAGATAAGTGTATCCGTTTGTGCGCACAGGCGCTGTGTATGTGTGTGTTTGTGTGAAGCTAAAGTAAGGAGCCCCTCCCCCTCTCCCTTTTCTCGTCTTAAATAGTTACCCTTCCTCTACTCTTTTCACACACACGCGCACACAACGGAAACACTTTTTTATCGGAAAAATAAACAAGAAATCTCTCTAATGACACTAGATTGAGCGACACACTAACAATCACTGCTGTAAAGTAAAAATAAAACAAATTAACCTGCACTTTACCTTTGAAAAGA
>JAOTRS010008900.1:0-11356 GCA_028565755.1 Dinotopterus cunningtoni | reverse complement strand
TGTGTGTGTGTTTGTGTGTGTGTGTGTTTGTGTGTGTGTGTGTGTGTGTGTGTAGGTGTGTGTGTGTAGGTGTGTGTATGAAACCCTGGATATGATGTATGATATATTTATTTACTCAACATTAATCCTGGAGTCATTTCTATGGGAAATAAATTTTTTTGCAACTCAAACCTTACCTAGATATTTGAAAGCTACGGGACAATCTCATCACTGTCCTAATGAACACAATGAAATAACCGCATAATGAATTGCTTCTCATAAGCACAAAAAATGTAAGACTGACATGAGTCTTCCACTTTAAGATTCTCTGGAGACACACAAGAGAAGCACAATGCCTCATCCCTCTCTGACAGGCTGCTGATAGATTTCTGAGCTCATATTCAGACATATAATAAAAACGAATAAAAGGACTGTGTCAGGTGTGTAATGTACCAGTAACAGTTCAATAAGGCTCTCTGAGCCAACACTAAGATGAACCATGATGAACTGTTTAAAAGCGACCTGTCAGAAGTCAGAAGCTTCTGTATTGACATGTTATTAAGATAAGATGTGTAATAAGAAAGATGTAATCTCTATTGATAACTTACACGTTTTACTGCAGTGTGAAGTAATACAAAAACTCAACTGATGTGAAACTCATTTATAATGAAATTCTAGGGTCTAGGGACAACTGTTGTCAATATTATGAAGGTGTCCAAAATATGCAGTAATCTCCTTTGAACAGTTAATATTGAGATGTGACTGATACTCTAATGGCTCTAATCTGAGATGCTTTTTCTAAGTGGTGATTTTTGAGGCTGGTAACTCTAAATAAATTTAGAGGTAAGTTTCGGTCTTGGTTTCTTCATGAGAGCCAGTTTTATCATGGTGCTTGATGGGTATTTTCAAATGCACTTAAAACACACTGTTCTTGTAAAAACTATTTCAGAAAGGCTGACCTTAAAATATATAGTATATAAATATTTTCACGTGTTTTTCTCACTGTTTTGCTCTCTCTCTCTCTCTCTCTCTCACACACACACACACACACATGCTCTCTCTCTCCAATTAGAGTCTAAGATTTACCACACAGAAATCTCTTTCTAACCCCTGCACTCACTCCAGTATAGAAAAGTTTGGCCAAGCATGTCCACACCCACACGCTCCATCGCCATGCAGACAGGTCTCTGATTTTCCCGATATCACACTGGAATAAACAAACATGAGTGTATTCAAGTGGTGATGAGCAGTAAACACTCCTGAAGAGAGAGCCTTTGAGGCAAATTGGAACTTGTTATTTGCATAGTGACATACAGTATAATAAGTCTGTTATGCAAATGAATTGTTTTGATTGTAAACTGGTCTAATGTGATTACACACATTTAACCATGGAAGCGGAATGCCTTCGCAAGTACAGCGTGACTTAATAATAATAATAATAATAATAATAATAATAATAATAATAATAATAAAACATTTTTGTTTATAAGTATGAGTGACATTCGACTGAAAAGGAGAAGGGGAATGCATTTAATGTGATTGAGTTGATTAGGTAGTGTATTCTTAGCAGTCAGGCAGTCTCTTAATGTCTCAAAGGATAACTCACTAGCACGCACACACACACAGACAGAGAGGAAGAGAGAGAAATAGAGGGTGAGGGAGAGCAAGAGAGAGAATGGTTTGGGGGTTGGACATGGCCATGGTGTTTATCATGAGTATCCTTTAAACTAATAGAAAAGTTGTGTAACTAAGCAATAAAGCAAGAACAAATACGGATCAGTTACCATCCCTCCTCAAAAAGACCACTTTTTTGTCCTACTGAAATTCCACATTAGACTGTTGCTGCTTCTTAGTTCCTTGAATGAAAAGGATTGAAGAAGCTTGTTTCTCATTAAACTAGATTGGGCTAAATAGCAATCCCAAGTTAGTCAATGTGGACCCAGTGTCAAACTAACACACTGTCTGTACTGCCTACCATATGGTCTCCTTTAATCCACAATCTGGTTTGTTGCCGTAGACATTTGGTTCTTGCACAAAACACAATCCCTAATATTTTCTATTTAATTGTATAAGGTATGTTTGAGTCATACCAGGACTTTTCATTGCGCAGTATAACAGAACACAGTTACAGTATGAGAGTAAAAATTCCATTTATTTCCATTTCCATTTAGGCATTTGACAGACGCTCTTATCTAGAGCGACTTACAAAATTGCTTTGTAGTTTCCGTCATTAGGATAGATCCTTACACTGGGTTACTAACTAAGTACCATCAGTCAAACACTGTTGGGAATCTATTTATTTATTATTTTTATTTTTATTTTTAAGCCAAAGTATGAAGATACGTCTTAATCTTATTTCTCCATATAATCCTCTGCTACACTTATGCACTTATCTCAGTGTTTCACTAGTGCTTGGATATCATCATAGAAAGTTGTTCTAGTATGCAATGATTGGACTATCTGGTTCACATCTGAAGTGCTGGCCTCCCTGGAACTCATTGTTCCCACAGACAGATGCGTCTTTTCCACAAATACAGTAGGTGACAAATTATCCATTGATTTTTATGGATCAGGCATTCCATTCACTGAATGTTCACTGAAATCACTGTGGGCTCTGAGCCTTAATGTCATCTGTAAATGTCAGTAAAACTCATAAACCCAAAATTGGTGTTAAAAGCAGTCCAATGCATCATTAAAACCTGGAAGGATAGCGGCGAACAAACATCTTTAAGGTAGAAATGTGGTCGGAAAAACATATTCAATGAACATGACTTAAATGCTTAGTGAACTCAAATCATAATCAAATTAATTGATTTTTTCCCCCTTGATTTAGACCTTCCTCTAGACAAAGAATTTATAAAAATTATTGACTTTTTTTTAACCTAAATCAGTTGTTTTTTGTTTCTATGCAAACATAAGGAAACACAGCACAGCACATTGGTACTTATACTTATCTATGGACTAACTATGAAAATCTTATAAAAATCAATTATGTCTATGATTTTCTCATCTCAGAACCTCACTCTGTATATTTTGAGATTACTCTTCCGTTAATAGTCACCCAATCCATAGGCCTCTGCTTGTCTGAGTCTCACGATAACCTCAGCGACAGCTGAACATTTCTCTTCTGCTTTCAAAGGCTCACAGCTTTTTACAGCACGCAGGTTTTCTTCGCTCTGCTGATGAGTGTATTTCACTTTTCAATTCGACCTGTATTCATATTTTGGACTCTGCCGCTCCTTTAGGTTATTGACACATTAAACCACAGCTCAAGGCCTGGTTAAACTCTACTACCCGTGCCATCAGGCAGCAATGTAGACGGACAGGGCATAAATCAAAGAAGAATAAGCTTCAGGTGGCACATGACATCTTTAGGGGACAATAGGGAGAGGGGACAATGTTTTCCAAAATTGGTTTCTTGTGTGCTTAAATACCATACGTTTTGTCTTACTGTATATCCTCCTTTAAATATATATTATACTTTGCCTGCTAGTTTATGTAAAAAAAATTAAATTAAATTTATAGTTATATTAGAGTCTGCAGCAGTTAGGGTCAATCCTTTGTGCACTGACCCTGTCCCTTCTTGTATGCCTCTTATGGTGTTTCATTATTTCGAGCCGATATCATTGTTGTCTTTAACAGATATTGTTCTGCACTTCCCATTCTGGTGATTCAATTGCATACAGCCTGCTTGAGCTAATACCTGTATTAGTACAGGATGTGTCCCAGAGGCCTTTCAATATGCTTTCACCAGCATTGGAAAAAAAAAAATCTTTTGGCGCTGTCAAACTATAGCGCAATCTTTAAGCTTTTTGAGACAATTGTGTGTTATATCATTTTCAGTCTGGCTTCAGAACATTTATAGTACAGAGTCTTTCTTCGTATATTTTTAGTGATATTTTATTGGCGGTAGATGCATGAAATTGCATTGTCGTCATACACTTGGATTTGACTCCCGCTTTTCATACTGTGACCTTTGTCAGTCAGTTATCAATGAACTCTCGTCTTTATCTGCTCAACTTAATTGTGGTGTGCTCCAGGAGTTCATGTTGGGTCCCACTCTCTTCGCACTATACAGTACCTACTTCTTCTACTGTAGGGTCTATGCTTTGGAAACATGCCAATCCTTTCCATCTCTACATGGATGATCTACAGACTTATCTTCCTATCAAACCAAATAGGAGTGGATTCATACAGTCATTATTACAGTATACTGCCTGGTAGAAATAAAAGCATAGCATGGCATTAAACTTCTTCATTTAAGTAGAATAGATGCAATTTCATTCAGCCCTCCTGCCTTTACTAGCACTATCGGCACTTACCTTGGGTCCATGGCTCCATCCATAAAACCATTTATAAGGAATTTGGGAATAATATTTGATAGCAACCTTACTTTCAAGAAACAGATAAACTCAGTCATTAAAATAACAGTTTCTTGTAACTCAGATTATTTTCTAAAGTAAAGCCTTTCCTGTCCTTTTCAGACAGAATCTATGCATTTATGCAGAATTTTAGCATTTATGAACTCCAGGTTAGATTATTGTAATGCTTCATACAGTGGTCTCCCACAATCACTCCTGAATAGGTTATAGTCGGTTCAAAATGCTGCAGCTCAGCTTCTGACTAATACATGTAGGCGAGAAAATATAACCCCTGTTTTGGAATTGCTGCACTAGCTTTCGATTTGTTTTAGAGCTGGTTTTAAAGTCCTTATGTTAGTCTATAAAGCATTAAATGATTCGGCTCCCAAAAACCTTGTTGACTTACTACAGCCCAGTTCTTTAACACACACACACACACACACACACACACACACACACACACACACACACACACTGTGGATCCTCCCATCAGCTTCTATAACGTGTATGTACCAAGGACTAAGTAGAAGAACAGATGGGATTGAGATTTTGCTGTGGGTGCTGCAAGGTTGTGGAATAATTCGCCATTTAATAAAAAGTCAGGCTCAAATCTGGCAACTTAAATCTTTATTAAAACTTTTTTTTTTTTCCTCTGGCTTTTAATTCCTAGAGGATGTTGAGTGTAAGTATTTTTCTCTCTCTGTTTCTAGCATGGTACTTATTTGTGAATGATACCTACTTAGTACTTTTTATTTTTGACCCTATTAACAGTTCATTAAACAAGGTGCTTAATGAATGAAATAAACTTTTGATTTGATTTGATTTAATCACATCCATATTTAAGTCTTCTCCAATCTGTTGTCACAAGGTTGGAAGCACACAATTGCATAGAATATCTTCCCCTGTACTATAGCTTTACAATTTCCCCTCATTGCAACTAAAGGCCCTAATTTATTATATGGGCATTTTTATTAATATATCATTATTATGAAAGCAAATTAGGGCTAAGTCTGGAATGAGTTTTATATGCTGTAAGTGCACATAGAAGTGATGGTAAGATGTCCGTCACTCATGTTTATCTGTTTAAATATTGTGGTACATTTTGAAAAAAATGTGCTGAACTATATTTTTTTTACATAATCATTATCTTCACCTGTATTGCAAAATGTAAATAGCAATAACTGTATACTTGAGTAATAAATGTAGAGCCAGTAAAATGCATTAATATACGAAAAAAAAAATTCCAGAGGAACAGTACTTTACCAATAAAAATGCTTCATCAGCATTATGTGTGTATGTGTTTGTGTGTAATGTGTTTAAAGTAGATCTGTATAAGTTGAACTTGCAAAATCAGTATTTGTCAGAACTATAACATTTCTTGAAAAGAATATTTGGACCAACATGACTGAATATGTAGTGACTGTAATATGTAGTCATTGACTGTAATATGTAGTGCTAATTTTGATTTTACAGAACTTAAATCCCTAACATTTCTTTAAATGACAAGAAAAAACATGAAACTGAGTGGAGGCATGAGAGCGAGTGCTGTTGTACTGAATATCAGCATGGCTGTGATGCAGTCATAGGCACGAGCTAGCAGCATGATGTTGTATATATATTGCTTTAATACAACATTTATTTATTAAGATGTACATCACTCATGTTTATCTGTTTAAATATTGTGGTACATTTTGAAAAAATGTGAACTACATTTTTTGACATAATCATTATCTTTACCTGTATTGCAAAATGTGAATAGCAGTAACTGAGTAATAAATGTAGAGCTAGTAAAATGCATTATTATACAAAAAAAAATGGTTCCAGAGGAACAGTACTTTACCAATAAAAGTGCTTTATCAGCATTATGTGTGTTGGTGTATGTGTTTGTGTGTAATGTGTTTATTATAAGGTGTAGAACCCCTTGTTCCATAGACCAAGTGGTGCCCTTGTTTACAGGTTGCTGATTATTAGGACACCTCTGAAGCGGAGTGAAACATATACAGTAGGTAAATATTGCATAACCACCTCACACTCTCATATAAATTATTCTTATTTTATGAATGATAATAAGAGCCATAGATCATTTTTTTCTTATTATTAAACTCTACAATTTAATCAAGCAGTATCAGGAGACAGAGAGAGTGCTGTTGTACTGAATATCAGCACAGCTGTAATGCAGTCATAGAAAGACAGAGGTGGTTGCGGACAGTCTTTTACAACTCATAAGTTTCTCTTTATATTTCCACTTATTCCACTTTTGAAATATCAGCTCTGTTAACTTCCAGGTTCAGGGATTATATCCCAAATAGTGTTAAATGAAAAGTAGACTTTGATCAGGGTTAAGTAAGGGATTTGGGGTTCAGCCTTGTGTTAGATGGGGTAAAAAAACAAAGTAGAGGCAATTCAGAATGATTTAGAAGAAATTACCAAGGACACAAAGTGTTGTTTAGGATGACAATGTTATCAGTTGTGTTTTCTTGCTGAAAGTGTTTCCGTGAGTGGTTTTGATGTGGATTTTGGCAGGCAGTTGCTCTCTCCTCAGTTTCTGTGGACTGTACTGACTTACTCTCACCCATGCTGTAACCGAGAGTGTAAGTAACAGTTATAAGACCACCTGTGTCATGAAGTAATACATATAGTTAAACATGCCAGTGCTGTTACTGTCTATTTTCACACCTCTCATCCAATCAGAGTACTCGGTCGGAACCAACTGTTGTATAATTATGATTAATCTCTGGTTTTCTGCTCTATACATCAGACTTTGTTCTAAGATATGAGCATCAATTGTTCTGTGTGTGTGTGTGTGTGTGTGTGTGTGTGTGTCACACCCATCTGCTCATATAGAACAGTGTGTATTTATACAAGATTACCTCCCACCTCTACACTTTAGTAGAAAACACAAACTCGTTGTGTTTATGTGTTTATACCTATTTGTCTTTATTTATGTGCTTGTTACTATGCGGTAAGGTGACACACTCACACAGTATACAGGATGCATTGATTCTGTGCACTTTTTTTCTCCTCTTTTATTTAGTTATGTCTTATCACACGACATCTACCAGCTGGGGATTTTGAGGGCAAGCACATGTTTTCTCTGAGGCATTTCAAAGCAGCAAGTTTTCAAAAATCAAACTGCACTATGCATCATGGCAGGTAACCACACTTAAAGGAAAACTCAAACCATACTTAAACTTGCAGATTGTCGCTCTAATTGCCGTGGCAATGTCAGGATTAAATCTAGCCATCTGCTGATAGATATACTGTACTTATAGATCATTATTTCAAATCACATGCTATAGGCTGCTGGTGTAGAAATCATCTCGGGTTACTTTGCTGTAACCCTGTTTCCTGAAAAAGCGGGAATGAGATGCTGCGTGAAAAAGCTATGGGAACATCTTTTTGTGTTACCGGTTGTGAAGCATGTGTGTATCAAACACGCCAAATTTTGGCTATATATAACCTCGGTCAGGTGACGTCATCTGATGAAATGCACCTGCAGGTTATAAATAGGAGTGAACTGGAAACATCCTTAGGTCAATTTAGTTTGAAAGGACGTCCAGTCACACAAGAAGTGCGGCACTGGAGCGCAGCATCTGGTTCCCGCTTTTTCAGGGAACAGGGTTACAGCAAAGTATCCCGAGACGTTCCCTTTCAAAAGCTACACTTGATGCTGCGTGAAAACGCTATGGGAACGAGAATACCAACGCCGCTGCACTGCAAGTGCCTGGACCCCCAAGGTTGTGTTGCGTGTGCACACAATAGCCAAGGAGATCTCAGACTGACTCGAGGACCCGTGAGCCCAGAGTAGCATGAACATCCGAACTATAAAATCTGACAAATGTGCGGAGAGGACCAACTTGCCGCATCACACTCTTGCTGCAAGGGGACACCTCTTGCCAGCGCAGTAGATGAGGCAATCCCCCTGGTCGAATAAGCCATGATTCCTAGAGGTGAATTGTGACCACGCGCCTTGTAGGCTAGGGCAATAGCATCTCTCACCCGATGTGACAGCGTTTGGCATAAAAAAGGCTGCTCTGACTTACGCCACTGGCTAGTGCGGTGGATGTAAATCTGAAGAGCGCGTACTGGACACAGTAAGTGAGGCCTTTCCTGCTCTGGAGCTGTAAAAGGCGGAGGACAGAAGGCTTCGAGGACAACTGGGTGCATGGTTGAGAATGGAACTTTCGGAAGATAGTTCGGGTGAGGATGCAGAATAGCTTTGACTAGCCCAGGGGCAAAGTCTAGGCAGGATGGGGAGACTGACAAAGCCTGCGGATCTCCAATTCTTTTCAAAGAAGTAACCATAAGAAAAACCATCTTTAGGGTCAGAAGCCGACAGGCGCTGATTCTAGTGGTTTGAAAGGGGTGTCAATCAGACCTTCGAGCACAATCGCTAAGTCCTGAGAGGGGACTGTCGCTCTAGTGGGTGGCCTCAGCCGTTTAGCTCCACGAATAAACGGGCAACTAAAGGGTGCTTTCCCACAGAAACCCTATCAGTCAGAACATGACAAGCCGAAATAGCAGCTACGCATGTTCTGAGGGTACTAGGGCATAAGCCCAAGGACAACTATTCTTGCAGAAACTCCAGCACTGAAACAATTCGGTAGTGGACTGGGTCTACATGTTTTGCCATGCACCAAATTTCAAATACACTCCATTTCTTTGAGGGCATAGATTCTTCCAGTGGCGTGAAGGTTCCAGAGCTCGGGCCGGGGATGAAATATTGTCCCCTGCGTCTGAGACAGAAGATCCCTCCTTACTAGAATCACCCAAGGTAAGCCGTCAAGGAGAGATAAAACGCACCTAGAGTGGGACCCCAAGTCAGAAACCAGGGTCTGAACCACATACAAAGGGTACGAAGCCCCTGGCACATAACCCTTATTTGCCCCCCGGGGATTAGCCCTTGAGTAAATCCCCTGGCTTTAAGCTAGAATGTACATCGCCCTGAGAGACAGGAACTCATCCTGTGCCCCAGGCAGAACCTGGTGCGCTAGCTTATTCAAGCGGCGCGAGCACAGTCCGTCCTTGCAATTATGTACGGGACTACCGTAGTATTGTCCACCCGCACTAGGACATGGTAGCCTCTCAACTGCTGGAGGAAGTGTTTTATGGCCAAAATAGAGCCATCGTTTTGGGGCAATTGATGTGCCACGCGAGAATCCAAGACTGCACCGCAGCCCGTGAGGGAAGCATCTGTTGTTAGCGTCTCGCGATTACAAGACGCAGATAGAGTGGGACCCAAAGTCAGAAACCGGGGTCTGAACCACATAGGAAGGGTATGAAGCCCCTGGCGCGTAACCCTTATTTGCCTCTGGGGATTGGCCCTTGAATGAAATCCCCGGGCTTTTAGCCAAAACTGAAATGATCTCATGTGCAGAAGGTCCAAAGGTATCACTGTGGACGCAGCTGCCATGAGACCTAAAAATCTCTGAAAGTGATGAACAGTCACCTTCTGGCCTAGCTTGCACCTGTACTTTTTCAGATAGCGGTTCAACCCGCGAAGATCTAAAATTGGACGCAGCCCCCCGTTTTTCTTGGGAACCAAGAAATACCGATTGTAGTAGCCTGACTCTCTGTCTGGTAGGGGAACATATTATATGGCCCCTTTCCCCAACAACGTCTATAATTCTAGAGTCAGCAGGTGCGCCCTTTCCGGTTTCACGGAAGTGGAGACCACGCAGTTAAAACGCGGACGGCTATGTGCGAACTGAATCCTGTAGCCCCTGTGTACAGTGCTTAGTACCCAAGGACAACTTGGGCACTAAGCCAGCTGCATGATGCCAGCTGCGCGTAAAATTTCTTTCAAGAATGAAGTGTTCTTCGCCCCACAGTCCAGGGCGAATGAGCCTCAGGACTTCTTCTTCATGAAGAAGACAGTACGTAGGTCCGACTTCTTTGAGGCGGATTGCAAAGTGCGGCGCGCTGCACCCCAGTCTTACGAGGGGGTGCCCGGCTCATAACACTCTCTTTCTTTGCTTCACGCATCGCGAGAGTCAGACCCGGTCGGGACTGGGTGGCCGACAGTCCCGACTCTTAAGAACAGCGGGGAAAGAATTTCCCGGAAGACTTGTTCATATAATTTCGCCTCCCTAAACCTAGTGGCAACGGAGTTAACGGCGTCGTCAAACAGGCCGAAAGGCGAGATGGGGGCATCAAGAAGGAACGCACGATCCTTATCCTTGATGCCCGTGAGATTTAGCCACAGGTGCCTCTCGGAAACCATCGCAGCCATAAACCGGCCGATAGCACTGGCTGTCTGCTTTGTTGCACGAAGAGACAGGTCTGTGGCTCGGCGTAGTTCCAGGAACGCCCTATCATGAAGAGCCCCGCCAGTGCTCAAGTCTTTTAGCAGGTCAGCCTGGTAAGCCTGCAAAAACCGCCATGGTGTGCAGTGCAGCACCAGCCTGATCCGCTGCCTGAAAGCTTTTCCCCACCAGGGAAGATGTCAGTCTATGCGGCTTGGTGGAAAGTGTGTGCTTTTTCAGGGAGGATGATGTCCCAGGAGAGAGATAGCCTGCAAGCGTCTCTTCTATCTGGGGCATCATCATATAACCCCGCGCCTTCGCATCAACGATATTTGAATAAATCAAAGTTAAAATGGCACGAAAAACACGGGATGAATAAGGCTTATTCCATGAAAGAGTTAACTCGTTATGAAGGTCGCCAAAAAAAAAGGGGAGAGAGAGAGAGAAAGTGCATCGCTGAGGCTCCTCCCCTGGCCACCCGACAGAAACCTGTCGTCCAAAATTTTTTTTTTGAGCGCTTGGGGAAATCCCGCTTCTGCGGCCAGACGATATGCAATCGCTCGATCGCATGCATTAGTTACCTGCAGTAACTCCTCCCTATCTGCGGAAGCAAGAGTAGGTCTCTCCTGTCCATTAAGTGTCGAAGAACCTGCAGGTGCACTTCATCAGATGACGTCACCTGACGAAGGTTATATATAGCCAAAATTTGGCGTGTTTGATACACACATGCTTCACAACCGGTAACACAAAAAGATGTTCCCAAAGCGTTTT
>JAOTRS010008893.1:0-11357 GCA_028565755.1 Dinotopterus cunningtoni | reverse complement strand
ATTTATTTCCTACCTTATAGAACAAACTGGGAGTCATGGAGAGGTCCTTGGCGTTTTGGTTGACCACAAGATTGCCTGATTTTAATTTTATTTAATTAAGTTTTAAGAAATGTCTGATAGTGTTGACAGAAACTCAGCACACAAATTTAGCAAATTAAAAAGTTTAAGTAAAAAAAAAATTTAATTAATTATTTTTTTAACAGCCTTTCTTTAATTAATATGTACTTATTTTACTTAGCACACAATAATTGATTTTTTCATGTATATTTTACTCAGTTTTTTTAGCAATTTGAAAATGTTAACCCTTGTTCTGGACAAGGCATTTTTCTGGTCCAGTGCAGATACTTTATCAAATAAAATAGAAATCATTTTTGTTATGCTGAGTTTAAAGCTATTTCAGCTTATCAAAATGACCATGGTCAAAATATGAAATATTTATGAATTTTACAGAAAAATACAATATTATGAGCTGGACATGTTTTGTCCCAGTTCTCAAGAAAGACTAAAATACTAAATAATATATAAGCCTGAAAAGAAGAAAACAACCTAAAAAAACAAGAAAACAACAAAAATGTTAGCTAAAACTAGCCGCGGAAAGGCACATCCTAAACATCTAACATTTAGACACACATTTAGTCGTTCTTTTTCTTTTAGGGTGCCATTATTTTTAACCTTATTAAGCAGCTATGTAATGGAATGGCTTTCTGTAAAATGAAGTTATTAATATGAAATTCACAGAATTGTAAATGAAATAAAGAAGTAATTTGACCTTGATTGTGTAACCTGTATACAAAGTCACTGACAATTATACGATTTCTTTCACATTAGTGAGTCTTTTAATTCTCTGGCCTTCTTGTAGGATACAACCATAACGGGAATTTATTGTTTTAATTTCCCCTGTGAAAGATTTAAAACTTAATTTATTAATGTCTGGTTTGATAAACAATCAGTTCGATGAGTCAGCTATCATAAACAAGTTCAAAGATATTAATTTCATTTACGATTAATGAACAACCGCATCTGTCTCGTACAGTACACCCGCGTCCTTGTTTACATCACTCCTCATCAAGTTCGCTCCATTAAGCTTTTCTCATTAAGTTCATTTTTTCCCTCCTTGTCCCTTTGGCATCAGGACTCACAGTTAGTGTGATTATACAGTCCCTTAGCTGTAATTAAACAGTAATCTCATTTAGTTTTATAACCCCCCCGAGCACAACACACACTCTCGGATCTGCCTCCCAGTTCCTCCTCTGGACTTCTTCTCGGCATTAATAACACTCTGCGCTGACATTTTCTCCCCTCAGTAATGAAGCGCTGACTGTGGAAAAAGCACAAATAGTGTGAAAGTGTGAGTCGTGCTTCCTTGGTATTTCAGTAGACTGGTGGATGATAAAGCCGTGGTTTATTTAACTTTGGATATAAAAAAAATGGAAAAACTTAGAAGCAATTTGCCTGAGTGTCATAGATTCCTGGTTATAGTGAGAGGTTTTTTTAGGGAGTTGGGATCCTACAAGCAAAATCATCTGGCTTCAGAGAGGTAGTGGTGGCATGCTTGCTTTAGCCAATCATGGGCAAAGCAGATTTGGGTGGATAGCGCTTTCCCCTGAGGGTGTTAGCGTTGTGGTTAGTATTGCTCATTACAGTAGAGCTGTAAAAGGCAGGTGGTAATTGTCAAGAAAAAATTAAGGAAAAAGATCTGGGGGAACAACCCTGATTCATATCTTCATCCTTTATATACGTATACTCCTTATTTAAATTTGGGGAATCACAATCAACCTGCACTGAATGTCTTTAGAACTGGAAAAAATCTACTGTACCAAGTACTGTACATAGAACTCTACATACACTGACAACAGGTGAGATTCGAAGCCCTGGATGTGTGAGGTGACAGTGCTTAACACTAATATGTTTCACACTTATCTTAAAGTGGATTTAAATCCTTTTTGCACATATTATTCCACAATAACTAAGTAAAACATGTTAAAAGTGTTTGGTTAATTTATACAGTAAATAAAAAAATTAAGACTGAAATATCCCATTTCCATAAGTATTCAGATCCTTTGTTATGACACTTTTTATAAATCAAAATAAACTATCTTCATACCCGTGTGGCACTTTTGCAGTTGAGCTCTGGTGCATCCTACTCTTATCATTGGTCCTCGAGATATAAATTTGGATTGGAGTCCATCAATTCACTGGAGATAATTAAGAAAGGCACACGCAATTTTTGAGATGCTTTTTTTGGAAATTACTAAGGTCATAGTGACTTTGGTATTGAGCAGTTAACCATGCAACTAACACCTTTTAACTTAATTAATGTACTACAAGCGCGCCACTAATGGGAAAGATTGGATGGTGTTCTGACTGACTTGCCATTGGGATGTCACTGCATTGTTGCTACATCAATAGACTTTTCACAGTGCCTTCTTCAGACTTCTACTTTAATAAATTCTATGAACTTTACAAACTGTACATTTTTCGATCTTGACCCTTTTCCCAATGTGTTCTTCTTTGCTACTGAGAGGTTTATGGTCTTCAGTTGAATGTGAAGGACCATGAACTCTAAAGACGGCTGTCAGTAAAACCCTCTGATGAGCAGCTGGAGATGGGCAGTTGCAAATGAGTGAATGATTATAAATCATGGTTTTCTTCTCATGCTTTTCGGTGTTGCTATTTTTAGGTGAGGTCTAGCCTCAAATCCCAGTCATGCTCAGTGAGGAGATCTTCTCCAGGGCTTACTTCTGATAGCTTAACCCCTTAATTGGCTGATTTTGTTGAAAATGCTTTACCCAATTGACTACACATTAAAGAAAGGGCTAAGGGAGTGCCATATAGTATATGTATCCTGTGCAGTAAATATTCAATTCAATTCAATTTTTAGAGCTTTTAACAACAGGTCATTAACATAACATAGGATATGAGATAAAAAAAAAAAGAAAATCTTAACCCTTAGGGTCATTAGGCTTTAGAAAAACATGAGACATGATAGTAAAAATGATCAATGTCACATTATCCTGTCCTGCAGACCTGCAATAAAAATGTCCTTCTCTCTGATAAAGCTGCAGTTTGAATAAATTACTAAAGGAAAAATCTGAGATCTAAAAGAAAAGAATGAATCAGAATTTCAGCATCAGCCATCATTATTTTACTCTTCACTAAAGCCCTGGCATAAAAAGCTCATTATTTAGAAGGAACAGGAAAGAGAAAGAGAGAGGGAGGGGGGGGGGCACTGTATCTGTATATGTATCTGTACGTACATGTCATTTGGAATTCATTTTTATTAACATTGTTTTATACCTCCTGGTATCTATTCTTACCTGTTTCCCCAATTTCCCCATATATGCCCAGATTTTTTCCATATGCCCAGTGCGTGTATTTAGTTTTCTCAGTTCTTCCTGGTATTGACCGTCAATTGTTTCCCCAATTTATTTATACTTCCTTCTATTAACCCTATCTTGTTTCCCCAGTTTTCTCATATGCCCAGATTTTGACCGTCATACAGTATGTGTCATTAGTTTCCCAGTACTTCCTTGTATAAACCCTCAACTGTTTCCAAATTTCCCAATATTTCTTGGTACAGTAAGTCCCTGAAGTCCTACGAATTTCAGCCAACAGGAACAGACCACGTTTCTACGAACAAATCAAGGAAGTAGCTGAAATGACTTTGGAATGTTTAAAGTCCGGTATATTGTATGTGTGTGCAGGTGGGGGTGCAAGAGAAATAAGTCGGCCTCACCGGTTTTAATTAATCAGTCCAGGAGCACGATGACAGAAAACGTCTGTCCTGTAAAGCTGTCCTGATGGTGAATAATCCTAATTTCAGAAAATCCTTAACAAAACACAATTCACAGTCCAATACAGTGGAAGCTGTACAGCTCTAAGACAAAATAGTCATCCGGAATTCCCACCATGATTTAAAAACGCAGAGACAACACTGTTACATTTGACATGTGTGGGATTTATTTCCTTATGGATGTTTACAGTTTTTGGCCAAATTATGTCAATGTGGGAGAAGGTGACAGATTTAGTAAAGTGGATTGGTTTGCTTTACATTGTATATTCGTGTCAAAGGCATATAAGATTTACTTTGTCAGATTTAAGAACAAATCTGACTTACAAACATGCTCCCAGACTGGAACTCGTTTGTAAGTCGAAGACTACCTGTATTAACCCACACTCCAATTCTAAATACTATAAATCCTGGTATTGACCCTCACTTGTTTCTGGAATTTATCTATACTTCCTTCTGTGAACTCTTACACAGTTCCACAGTTTCCCTATACTCCTAGGTTTTAACAATCAGTTGTGTCTCCAGTTTACCCTCACCTGTTTCCCAAATTTTCCTTACTGGTTTCCCAAATCCTAGTATTGACCCACACCTGTTTTCCCAAAATTACACCCTTACTGTAAACACAGGAGAAACATAACAAAAGGAAGACAAACACAGGTAAATAAAAAGTTAATATTTTTCTTTTTCCTTCCCTTAACTCTCTCTTCCTCATCCTAAGAATCTGATGTAACATGCTTACAAGCCTTGGCGGTTTCCACCCGCGTGTGACTGATAAGAAATCAAATCAATGCTCCCATAAAGCTGACAGATTACCAGGAGAATGGTGGTTTTTACATTGAAAATACACATATGAAATATTAACAAGTTTAAATATTTACACATAAAAAACAGAATTCAGGAAGTTAGCCACATTTATGATAACATCATTTGTTCTTTTTCATGTCTAGACTTTATATACTTAAGTCATAAATGAAATAAACAGTCAGTGCAGTGTATCTCTAATTTGCAGTTAAGTGTCAAATCAAATTAATAGATGTTACGTGTAGGATGCAGAAAATGTTATGTTAGTTAGGATAAAAATAATATAGAGACACTTACAGAATCGTACACATGCACACATTCTGATCAGAGACTGAGCTACGATTCAGTTCTCCTTAGAAGTGTAATGCAGTGTAATGCAATATCTTTATCTGGATTTGGGTTTTTTTTTTACTTAATATTGAGCCTACACACATAAAAGCAACCAGATGAAAAAAATTAGACATTTTCCTAACCACAGTGTTTATAAAAAAATACCCATGAGACTTACAGCTAAGAATTTTATGCAAATTCAATACATGCAGACTTCCTTGACATTTATAAAAGCAAAACAACTCGCGCAGTACTGCACTCGCTCCAATGCCAGCAGAAGTGTATTAAGAAAACAGTTGGTATTGCTATTAGTATGATTTCCTCAATTTCTTTTCATTTCAATACTCTGGCATTCACAGTGCTTTTAACAATGTCACAAAGCAGCTTTACAGAAAACAAGTGCTAAATTTTTACTTTTAAATCTTCAAGTTACGTGCTCATTTGACCCCCCCAATGCCCCCTGTGCTTCCTGGTTTTGTCCATCATATCACAGAAGGAACTGTTGGTTGTCGAAACATTGTGGTAACATTAATTGGTCAATTTTGGCCATTAAGACAAATTTGGTTTTGTTAAGTTAAAATGACTTTATTGAAATGACATTGGATTAACGTTGACTTCATGATGATGGGATGATGTTGAACAAATGCCCAAAAACACAATGTTGAAACTACTTTGAGACAATATTAATACCAAACCTGGTAAGTCTGAGTAGAACTCGAACCCCAGTCACTGTAGTAAGAGCACTGCATATTTAACACTGGACCTATAAATGCATGTATAAAACAACTAGCACCACTAAAAATACCAGCAGTTCACTATAATACTAAAGTGGAAAGCCAAAAGGGTACAAAAAAAAAGATTAACGTGTGAAATCTGTTCCGTTTGCGTTATTATTATTTTTTTCAGTATATTACATTAATTAATAGTAATTTGGGAGCTAAGATGCACCTCACAGGAATATTTCTGAATGAAAATAAAATAAAACAGAGAGGTAACATTATAACATTAAGATATGTGTGGCATGAGATACACACGCTGTGTGTGGGAAGCTGTTGTGTCCGTCCCAATCTCTGATCAGTATTCTAAACCCTTTTAGAAACTTAAGAGACCATGGATGAGGTTGCGCGAAAGGATGTTAATCGGCATAAATGCTCAAAATAGGTTACAGGTTTGTTGTTTTGAGGTTGTATGCACAACTTTTGTGTTTGTGTTGTTCATTCAATGTTATCTAAAGGTCTTTTATATCAAAAGTCATCCAAACTTTAAACAGAACTTGTGATCCCAATTGTGAACATCATCACAACATTGATATAACTTTTTATAACTTTTTATTACAATTTTAGGGTTCTTGCTGGAATGTTTCTCAAATTCCCCCGTCATCTCTGGCTTTGACTTTCACCTGTTTTCCTAATTTTCATGTAATTGGTTGGGAATTCGAACCCGGATGAAAAGCAAGAAAATTATGAATAAAAGCCTTTTTTTTCCCCATGGTTTTGACCCTTACAGTATGCATTTCCCCTTCATTTCTTTTTACGTTCTTGCATTGACTTTCACCTGTTACCCTGATTGTTAATTTAGTTATTAGCCTGCATGTGTTTAATGTTGGATGTTTACTCAAACAGGTGTGTAAAAGATTTAGCACCATTTTACTTAGACTTCTGCATTTGTCTTCTTACATTTAGCTGCTTCTTCTCTTTGGCTGCTTTTACCAAATATGAGAACTGTGCACAGGAAATATAAGGCAAAGTAGTCCTGAAGGTGCTAGGTGACACCAATCCAATTTACACACACACACACACACACACACCGCTAAGCAGTGAAATGTTTCACCTTCACGCAGGCTTCACTTTCAGAGTCATTTCTGCCGTCTGCCTGCACGTTTTCTGAAATCTCCACAGCAGGGAGTCTGACATTTATGCCAGAATGAATATTTATCCCTGAGAAGGTTAGGATCGGCTGGGAGACTGCAGAGGGAAAAGAAGAAACTAGCATTGGATAAATTAAACTGCACATGCTACAGGGAAACTTTTGCATGGTAAATAAACCAATTATATACGAATGTGAAAAAAAAACATGCACTAGATATGTGAAAAATATGCGAAAAAAAATTGCATATAATAATCACACGACTGCCATAAAAGTGGCGCTGATTAAATCCTATAAACTTTCCACATGGCATCGTAATTTTTTTTTTTTTGAAAATAGCACAAAAAGTCTATTTTTAATCTTTTACTATAAAAATATAAATTGCCATAATTTAAACTAATGGTTCCCATGGCAACAAACACCATGTGCTCATGTTGGTGTCAATCTTTTTTTCCAGTCAGGTCATTGCTTTGTTGCCTGAACGTCTTCACCGGTTCTGTGTATGAGTTGTTTATACCATCATATGTCAACGTATCATCTTTAAGTCTCGCTAATTGTATTTGTATGTAACTAAGCCTTCGTTTCCAATTTCAGTTTTACTTTCAATTTCAATCCCTTTATAAGGATCACATCTTTTAAAGTGCAGTTAAGCAGTTTTACAGCAAAATGAGATAAATCAATTCTTGCAGTTTTGAGAAATTAGTTTTTACAAATGAAGCGAGACATATTGCACGCTGATGAAGAATATTTTGTGCATGTTTTGAGTCAAAAGGGTTTTTAAAAAACACAAAATATTAACCCAAAATTCATGATTATATCGGCATGAATTTTGTGTGACTTTTCAACTCAGACTATTGAGTTTTGCTGTTAAAATGTTCATTTGCGTCTCTCCTTGATACATACAAAAAATAAATATTTGGTGGGGGGTGGGGGGAACACATCTGAAGACATCTTATGCTCCTGTGATATTCTCATGAAGTCCAGCTTCAGACCTAGAGAGAAGAACAGCAGGAGAATTTTATTTCTGCTTGCTTCGGTTTTCCTTCTCTAACACAATTTCTGTTTCATCTCCCAGTTTCTCTCCACCTCTGTATGAGCCCCAGCAAAACGATAATGTAATATTGTTTTTTTTATGATTGGACTGAAACTCAACCGAATCTGTTGCCCGGGTAACAATCACATTGGCATTATTAACTAATCTCATCCTTAAAGGAAGTGAAAGGAATAAATCATTTGTACCTAATCATTTAGTTTTTGCAGTGGTTATTGTACCAAGACTGAAACAAGATTTTTTTTATTTCATATTTCATGATTGTGTTTGGAGTTGGATGCTGAATACAAAGACATTAAACACAATTTAATCCCATGACAAGTGTTTTATTGACCGTTTCGTTTAATACAGGAATTTGAGAGTATAATTATTGTTTTATTTATCTAAGCTTTCCGAAGTCTGTCTGTCTGTTTCCACCTCAATGAACAAGTCCATAGCTAATCAATATCTTTTTTTTCCCCTCTAGCTGCACTAGATCAGTTTCTGACCTTGGGGAGACCCACAGTGTTTGTTAACATGTTTCTGATATCGACCTTTTGCTTGTCTGAGAGCACAAGGCACAAAACAGCAGAGTCACGTTTTAACAGCCTAAACATTCCATGCCTGTTGTAGTCACCGAATTATTTTCTCTAAATAAAAGTATATATGATGAATATATCCTCAAACAAATAGGAATATACAGTAGATGTAAACACTACGCCAAGTATTAAAAAACAAGCAAAAAAGTCACAAGAAGGTTTCAAGGTTTTAGCAAAACTCCACAAAAAGATATGAAACAAGCCCATGTTCTACAGGCGTGAGAAAACCAATACTAAGTTAATTAACATTATAATAATGAGACACACACTTTTTTGTCCAAATCGAAATACAAAGACTGATATGAATATTGTATATAAGTCGTAAAAAGGGTAAAAAATCAAGCAATGTAACCAAGTTTTTGTGAATCTTTATATAAACTATCTAAAGCTTACGGAGAAGCTTACACATATCTGTGAAGGCTGAGAGGATGTAAAAGATAATGAATGTTGTAAACACACATGCATGTCAGCCATCAGAATGAATGCAGAAGTAGTCATTTAAAAAAAAGACTACTGGGACAAACACTGGTGACCCAACGGTTAAGGCTCTGGGTTACTGATCAGAAGTTTGGTGGTTCAAGCCCCAGCACTGCCAAACTGCCACTGTTGAACCCTTGAACAAGGTCATTAACACTATATCCGACCCTGGCTTCCTAACTGGGATACGTACAGAAATAAATTCACTGTGCAGTAATGTATATGTGACAAATAATTGAATCTTAATGTTCATATTTTAATGTAAAATTGAACCTGTACATTTGAGTTAGCATGATTCTGAGCTGTCAATCATTTGGAAAGATTGGTTAAATTTTGTTAACATTCTCACTGATTTTTGGCACACATCGGCATCCACAAAGTTCACTCGATCTATTATGCTGTTAAAGCATGCATCCATGTGAAAAATTCTTTAATTTAAAGATTAAAACCTTGCTTCCTTAAATAAACAAGGTACCACAGTGGAATAGTGGTTAGCACTGTCACCTTGCACCTCCAGGTTCCGGGTTCAATTCCCACCTCGGCTCTGGGTGCATGGATTTTGGATGTGTAGGCAATTTTGGGAACACTAATTGGCCTAATCTGCATGTCTTTGGACTGTGTGAGGAAACCAAAGTACCCGGAGGAAACCCATCAAGCACAGGGAGAACATGCAAACTTCATGCACATAGACTCTCTATGCTCTAAGCCACCGTACCGGCAATTATCAATTAACATTACAAAAAAGCACCTCTCATACCGCACAGTCCCACTGAATGCTTTTCGTCATTTAAGATGCATTTTGGAGCTACACTAATGATAGCCAGCTTAAATCACTGCATGTGTATCAGAGATTACTGGGTTGGCAACAGGTTGCTTTTAGTTCCTGATTTGTTGAGCGAGATGGACATGATGGCTGAAGACGTCATCATTATTTTCCAGCTGCTAAAAAAAGCTCTACTCTCCAAACCTTTTTTTTTTTTTTTTTTTTGTTAAGGCTAAATCATTTATGAGGACAAAATATGTTTCTGGAGTAGACAGTGTGTGTAGAATAAATGAATGTGTTCCTGTTAAACTGAATACAGCAAAGGTAGAGTTTGTGTTTTGAAACAAATAAAAACAATCAGAATAATATTTATGATGAAACCAATACAATTAAAAGCAATTTTTAGGTTTTCCAATTTTCATAAAAATAAAAAAGTTAATAAATAAATACATTATTAATAATAATAATAATAATAATAATAATAATAATAAAAGTAGCATCCTCTTAAATTCATGTTTATTCCCGATCTCATCAGATCATCAGGTTGAGTTTGATCTCCTTATTCTGCATGGTCTCATGATTAGACTTTAATTCAAGGAAACATATTCCCATCCTCACAGCAGACGAAGCAGATTTACTGTGTTTAATCCGTGTCCCTGCTGTGCACCAGGGCAGACATTCTACAACAGCATTTTGAGAAACAAACTGGCTTTATTTTTGATCTACTCACATTGTTCTAAATGCATAACCCATGGAGCGCCATGTTTAGCCTCCCACAGTCAGCAGATTGTGACTACAGTGTTCGGTGCAGGCAGGATGATGGTAATATTGTCATGGTTTAAATGCATTAACCAAACTGCCAACGCTTTATTTATAAAGAAGAAGAAGAAATCCAACACAGTTAAATTTCACAAACATTATAAATGTATTGTAACCAGCCTGAAAATCAGAAACTGGAAAATAAAGAGATACATAATCCTTTTATTGTTAGTATTTTGGGAAGCAAGGTCACTGTGGTGCGCACGCATTTCTGATGCACAAACATTATCCTAAAAAGCTTAAGACCACACTGAAAATCTGGAAATTCTGTTTTATTAGGAAATAAAATCGGAAATAAAGAACGTAGAAAGTATAACATATAACTTAAATTGAAATGTTCAGTGTCCAGAATATTCAGTACTCTGTACTATTTCTAGGTCCTTATTACTACTAATATGGCATCTTTTTCTTTTTTTAATGCTTTTTATTGATTTTGCAAATAACACTATGGTGGATTTGATTTGATCAGGTTATATGAATTCGTGTGGAGTTTAAGGTTAGGTTTACATTACCAGCCTGAAGTGACACAATTCCTTTTTTTTTTTTACCCTAATGTGGCACAGATCAGATATTTTAGCACAGTCTGAATGGACAGATCTGATGTTTTTCATTTGTTTTTGTCTGCGGTCCTACAGTAGACGTCATCAGTCAGCACCGACAGTGCGGGAATTTTAAAGCAGTGCTTGCACGAGCTGCTAATACAGCTGAAGTGAGGCATCTGGCTTCCTTCTTCCTTCAAAAGGCCCATCAGAGGTTGTATTTCCTTTACCAGCTGAAGAAGTTCAACCTGCCACAGGAGCTGCTTACACAGTTCTACTCAGCCGTCATTGAATCCGTCCTGTGCACTTCAATAACTGTCTGGTTTGGCTCAGCTACGAAAGC
>JAOTRS010008789.1:0-11363 GCA_028565755.1 Dinotopterus cunningtoni | reverse complement strand
CCATATATAACTTAAAAATTAATAAATAAATAACATTACAGAAGAATATATGCATGGCTGTAAAGAAAAAAACAGACAGACCAGTTTTCAGATGGAAACAAAAAACCTTATGTACGCTGGTAACTTTGTCACACTCGCTCCTTTCTGTTTTTATGCAAATCCCAGGAGCCTTTGTCACTTTAACCATATGCAGTTTAGTACACAGTGAAACAAAGTGTTCTTCCAGGACCAAGGTGCTACATACAACATAAATTAACAACATTAATTAACAGAAACTACTGTAACTAGCTAACTAAGAAACCTGATTAGCTGGCTAGCTGAGACAAGACAGATTGACATGACAACATAAATTAACAAAAAACTAACTAACTAACTTAGAGAACTAATTAGCCGGCTAGCTGGGACAAGACAAGTTGACATTTGACGTTAACAAAATGTTAACAAAAATAGACGTACATAAACGTGCCTAAAATACAGTATATTTCACAGTATCCTGGTACATATTCCATAGCACCATACTATGGTTCATGGTAGAACCATGTGCCATAGTGTAGCACATGAACTATATTAGCAAGTACATAGTATAGTAAATTTTTAAAAAGTAGTATAGTATGATATATGATAGTATAGTATATTATAGTATTTTATAGTAATGTATACCGTGGTACTGGTACCATTCGTTTCCCATGGTACTTATACCATGCTTAAAACCTCTTATGGGTGAAAAAGACGCACCAAAAATGTATAGTCAGTTTTATAAGTATTTAAAGACAAAATGTTAAAAATTTTGCTTCCGTACATCATCACAATGGATTCAGAATGAAGCAATAAAGATATGATTAAAATATATATAATACAAATATGATTAAAATGAGAACCTTTATCCTTAATTCGAGTGAAATTACAGCCATTTAATACAGCCATTTTTACGAAGACCAATTATTTTCACAGGATCAAAAGTAATCAGACCACTGATTGGTAAGCGATTTGATGGCCAGGTCATGGCATGCTTCTTTGCCAATGATTTCAAGTGTCAAATTTGCAATTGGTAGCTGTTCATGGAAATTCTCAATATATGGTCCAGAGAAATACCAGTGCAACTGGAGGAGGCCATCATTAAACTGAAAGAAAAAAGTATAAAGTAAAAAGAAAACTGACTATCTGAAAGAAGCAGAAACAGTAACATTCGGAGTGACCAAATCAACAATTTGGTAAAGTACATTCTTCAAAAGTACTGTATGAACACACTGGCGAGCTCAGCAACACCAAAAGACCTTGAAGTCCACAGAAGAAAAAACTAAAGTGGATGATTGACAAATTCTTTCTTTTGTAAAGAAACCCCTTTCACAATATGTAGCAAAGTCAAAAATTCTCTGGAGTATGTAGGCTTATCATTGTCAAAGGCTACAATCAAGAGACGCCTTCGTGAATGTACAGAAGGTTTACTAGAAGATGGCGACTACTGATAACACCAAAGAACAGAAAAAAGCCAGATCAGATAAACGTGAAAATATAAGCTCCATTCGCACCTGGGATTACCATGAACATATAAGTAATAGAAACATTTAAAACAGATTTGCAGAACATTTCTGCCTGAAAACACTCTACTTCTAATGAAAATAATATATGAAAGCCAATCAAACATGGTCACTAGAGACACATTCAAAATGCCAGGTGGAAAGAGCTATACTATTTATTTTGCTTGTCCACTAGTTACTGGATTAATCAATATAGAGGTTAATTCAAAGACGCCCATCCTCACTTGGGTAAATGATTTGTAAATGATTCTTAAAGTATTACAAGAGAGCGATAAGTATTACAGTAGGTATATTCTGTATTAGCATTAAGATGATTGTAGGATATTCATTCGGATCACAGCAGCAGTTCTCTTATGTACAAATCTACACTATTTAGGCGAGATCATCCACCGAAACCAGGGTGAGAATTTTGACAGCAGAAGGTGAGTCACAAGTCAAGAAAACACCTAGCAATGGGATGAATCAGACAAGTCCAGAAGGGTGAGAGGAGCCAAAGCAGTTGAAGTGTGTCAGGACATGGCACAAGCTATAATCCAACTCTTTAATAGGCCCTTGTGCAATTTGAGACATATCTTTTGAGCTGCTCTTTCTCACCACAGGAGCATGTACTCTTTCTACTCCTATATACCCTTACACCCATACGTAGTTACTGCAATTAGCTCGGATGTTCATTATTTTTAGCCCTTTCTCACTTTCTCACAGGCACATTCCAACCAGCATCTAAGAGAGACCGACAGTGAGATAGAGGGACCATCTGTGGGTGAGTCAGAAAGCGAGAAACAAAGTATACTGTGCAGAGACATTGTCAGGAAGAATCTGGCTTTGTTAACTTCATGCATGGCAGGTGTGGAGGATGTGCTGGGGCAGATTACTGGGTCACTCTGCATGACTTCAAGCCTCACTCTCTTCCTATTTGTTTCTCTATAATTGCATAGTGAAAACTGCAGGAAGACCTTTAGTGTCCTGGAGAAAGAAGGTGAAAAGGAATAAAGACCTCCAAAGAGATTTCCACGTTTCTCAGTGGGTTTTATTGACCATCTTCTCCTCATAAATGATGAATTTCATTCCCTTTTTGTTTTGTTTTTTTAAAAAAGCCCTTTGTACAATAGTACATCACATTACAGAAATGTGAACGAGTAGCACTGTGTAGAAAAACCTCCCTGGTTATGATCATGGTTCCAACCTTGAGAGGAACTCATTAGAAGAAAACCGAGCCAGCTGATGGAGTCAGAGCCATTAGTAATCTGATTAAGATTGAATGGTGGATGGAATTACAGTATAGGAATGACGGTTTCTACATCTTGATGTCTTGAGCTCTTCCTCTCTAAGGTTGTTTTCACACTTGTGGGGTTTTTTCCAGCTCTGTACATTTGGTGGAATGTGAAAGTTCCAGATTGGTCCAGAGATCTCCATCATTTTAAGGAACCTCAGTAGTCCAACTAGGGACTGTGACAGCCAGTGGAGACCACTGTATTTATTCCCATTTTTATGACCGTGGTAGGACCTCCAGTCAACGTTCAAATGCGCATTCACAGACTATGGGCAATTTGGGAAAACCAATTAGATGTGGACTGTGAGAGGAAACCAGAGTACCTGGGCCAAACCCACCAAGCACAGGGAGAACATGCAAACTCCAGGCACACAGATCCTAAGGCGGAAATTGAACCTAACCACTTACAGTAACCACTAAGCCACTGTAGTACAAAATGTAGTGCGATGTGCATCAGGAGACTAAGCATTCAGTCACTCACTCGTTATCCATATTGCTTATCCTGTACAGGGCCAAGGGAGGCCTGCAATGTATCCCAGAGGACATGGGGCTGGGTATTTGGTGGAAAGGGAGTCAATGACCTTTCTGACCCTGCATGTCTTTGAACTGTTTGAGGAAACTGGAGTACCCAGAGAAAACCAAGCGTGGGAGAATATGCAAACTCTACGCATAAAGACCTGAAGGTGGGAACCAAACCACAGTGCTCACCAGAGCCACAGTGCTCACCACTTTGCCATTGCGCTACCAAAAATCCATTCTAAGAGTTGATATTGGTTCCACTTCTTTTAGGATTATAACTCATACAGAAGGACAACTTATTTGAAGGTGGCACCAACAGCCAGTCAGTAGTGATATCGTCTAATAGTGTAATATTTCTCAGTTTCAGTGTGTTGAGTCAGATGGCATTTGGAAATCGGGTAAGAGTCTCAAACAACAGTATGATCCAAACACACTGGAAAAAAAAAGGACAGCAACATACAGGACATGTCCTAATGCATTCCTGAACTGAAATTAACAGCAATCGCTTATAAATTAAAGGGATCACTGCTTTCTGTTTATAAGTCATACAGTTTGTTCCACACACATGCAAACACAAGTCAGGCCAGAAAGGTCCTCGATCCTGCATGCCGGAGTGTGCATTGCTGCGATCTGCATTGTACAGAAGACATAATGTACCTTTTGTCTTCTTTGCCATCATTTATACACACACATGCACACACAGTTAGAGAGAATGAAAATGGAGGAAGAGAGAAAAGAAGAGAGCCACTGAAGCAGTGGCGGGGAAAGCCTAATGGCTCCTGGCATCTGTGAAAACATTTTTAATCTGTTCAAAGCCAGAGGAGAATGGAAAGAAGGCAAAAATCCAGGCCAGGAAGGCTGCAGGAGAAATGAGATAGAGGAGCAAAAATGGAGATGCTCTGTTGCTTTTTGTTCTTCTTGCTGCTTCACCTTCCAAAATGCGGTTATAAATAAGTCCAAAATCTCCCATGGGTGTTTCTTTGGACTGAGATCATGTGAGAAGGAAGACCATGGCATATGATTTACTTCAACTTAAATCTCTTTAAAGCTTTCAGTGATCCGGACATATATGAAGACAGGGTTATCTAGACAGAGAGAATAGAAATGTATTTGTTTGCACTGACTTATCCATCTAAGAAGAAAAGTAAGCATGTGGTAGGGTTCATAACTACCATGAGAAAGGACCGGGTTCGATTTCCAGACAATGGCCAAAACCCCAGCCACAACTGGATGCAGTGCCGATGGCAAGCTGGCAAAAACTGGGAGGGTTACTTCAGCAAGGGCATCCAGCGTAAAACCTGTACCAAGTTGTTGTGCGGATCAGTTGGTCCGCTGTGGCAACCCTTTAATGGGAGCAGCCTAAAGACCAACAACCACAGGAAAAGTAGGCATTAATTAGTGCCGAAGCACTATGACATATTGTAAGCCTTATGAGGTCATAGTGTGCGAAGCCCCTATTGTTTTTCTTTGGATTTTTATTATTATTATTATTATTATTATTATTATTATTATCATTATCAATAATAATAAGAAAATAAACTATACAAGAGTTCTGTTGGTTCAAACCTTGGGCGTTATGATCTCAAGACATTGAGGATGCAAAATTGCAAAGAGGTTTTTAATATCTTAAATTTTTTACGGCAAAAAGTGGCTAATAACTTCCTTAGTTATATATAATCATATTATTTCATAATGGTATAGGTATTGCCCATTTAAATGCATGTGCCCACTGGGCCAACTGTCTTTCTGGTGTGCCTAGGTGGCGATGGCGTAGGTGCTTGGGCGCGGCCATCTTTGCTCGCAACTATATTTATTGATTTTAAATTTCTTTTTTACAAAAGCAGTAATAATCCGCTAATGCTTTTGAAACACTGGCCAGAGAGGACAAGAGAGTTTATCCATAGGCCAGCATATATATATATATATATATATATATATATATGTGTGTGTGTGTGTGTGTGTGTGTGTGCGTGTGCGTGCGTGTGTGTGTGTGTGTGTGTTTAGCCTCCCCTTCTGGTGATTCATCAGTTATTTACTGCTGTTTTTGCTGGTACTGGGGCTTAAACAAGACATTATGAGGCAGGCAGCAAATGGAGCATTGCAATACACACACACACACACACACACACACACACACACACACACACACACTTGCACACACTTGCACGCCAAAAACGAAGAGAGATGCGGAAGAGAGTGAGGGAGAGAGTCTGTGAGAGAGCAAGTCCGAAAGGATGGACATCCTTTAGCAGATACCGTGCTGTAGACGGTTGACAATGAGATGTTAAATGGACTCTGCATTTGCATTTCAATTTTGCCAGCCATTGTAATGTTAATTATGTATTTTCGAATTATGAATGCTCGTAAGGTAAGTTCACTTGCAAATATGCGTGATTGAATTATGTATTTGAATTTCCAATTTAAATTGGAATAACATCCGGTGACGTCATAGGGGTCGACCAATTAGCTGCTTTATATGCTGTAAACCAATCAGCTCTCAGTCTATTTTGTTGCATTAATTCTGCTTCATATTTATTTTCTTTTGTCTTTTTCTTTCTTTTCCTGAATTACTCACATATTTTCTTGGTCCATCATTTCTCTCTTGTTTGCATTTCTCACAGAGTATAGTTCTCTCCTGTATTTTCCTTTCTCCCAATGTTTTTC
This sequence comes from Dinotopterus cunningtoni, assembly GCA_028565755.1. NCBI lineage: Eukaryota > Metazoa > Chordata > Actinopteri > Siluriformes > Clariidae > Dinotopterus > Dinotopterus cunningtoni. The sequence goes on along the minus strand of JAOTRS010008789.1, from coordinate 5,372 downwards.
ATTTCCTTTTTCTTATTTGGTTTTATTTTCTTTATGAACTCCAAATCTAGTTACACATGCTTTTTTAAAGAGGACCTTTATTTTTATTCACCTTCTATACCGGTTATCCTGTACTGGGTCGCAGCGGGCAGGGCACACTATGGGCAATTTGGGAACACCAATGAACCTAATCTGCATGTCTTTGGACTGCGGGAGGAAACCGAACAAGCATGTGGAGAATATGGAAACTCCACACACACACACACACAGCCCCAAAGCAGCAATCGAACCCTCAACCCTGGAGGTGCGAGTGCACAGTGCTAATCACTACGCCACCGGGCCGCCACTAATGGGACCTATTAAGCCTTTTTTTTTGTGATGGATTTTTAATATGAGTAGCCAAACCAAAAAATAAACATATTTTTGGCTTAAACAAGCCACATATACATAAGAAGTTACCCTCCTGGCTCGTTGCTCAGCTCTGCTGTTCTCTAATGGGGTGTGACTTAGCTGTAGCTCTTTTCCATAGACAAAAAGGGTGTGAAAAAAAAAAACTTTTTATGAGGGGTGTTTCAATTAGAACAGTAATAAATTCACTAACCTTTTAACGAAATAGTAAAATATGGGACCTTTAAAAGTAACTTTTGAGCTTTTTGCTTCTTTTGATCAATACACTTGTAGTAGCATACAATATATTCAGCATAAGAGAAATGATTATATAAACCAATCAGCCATAATATTACAACACATCACAACCCTTGTGCCACATGTATAGCTCTGGTCTATGACTCCACAAGATCTCTAAGATGGTGTGTTGTGCTGTCCAGGATGTTAGCAATGGCTTCTCTGGGTGTTGTGGGTTCTGGGATGGGGTCCCTGTGGATCAGACTTGTTTGTCTAGCGCACCCCATGCGTGCTTGATCGGATTGGGATTTGGAGAGTTTAGATGCTGGGTCAGCAACCTTGAACTTTTCCCCTGCTAAGCACCAGACACAGCAGGCTGCAGTGCATTTGGTATTCTGGTGCCTTTCTATCACAGTCAGCGTTGACTTTTTTCAGAAGTTTGTGCTAGCCTTTTGGTGACATTAGTCCTGTCATCAGTTTACTCACTCACTCTCACTCACTCATTGTCTATACCGCTTTATCCTGTATTCAGTGTCGCGGGGGGCCTGGAGCCTTTTAGAGGAGACTTAGGGCACAAGGCGTGGTACACTCTGGAAAGGGTGCCAATCCATCGCAGGGCAAACACAATCATTCACACACTATGGGCAATTTGGGAACGCCACTTAGCCTAATCTGCAGGTCTTTAAGGAAGGAAACCGGAGAACCTGGAGGAAACCCACCAAGCACGGAAAGAACATGCACACAGAGACCCAGCCAGGAATCGAACCCTGACCCTGGAGGTGCAAGGTGACAGTGCTGACCATTACAATCATTTTATTTTTTTAACTAGCAATGCTATTTATGATTATAAACAGGGGCTATAGGAGACAGCTATTTGTGGGCTAAGTTTGATCAACTTTTTAGCGCTTTTAATAATAATAACTATTATTATTATTATTATTATTATTATTATTATTATGCTTTAGAACTTCAGGAGAAGTCATCATACCAACACAGAAACGTTGTCAGAAACTGCATAGGCTTGGCTTCACAATGTTCTCAACGAACCTAGTATGAGTGTGGCAGTTTGAGTGTCAGCCTTATCTCTCGCTGAACAGTGTGAGTGAAATTACACTGTCTGCTCCCGGAGATTGGAATTTCACAAGTATTCGAATGAAACTAACAGCACGTACTGTAGACTTGGGGTGACATTTAAGATGGCTGCTTAGCTTTTGCCAGACTGCCTATGCGCTCTGCAAAAACCCTTTATAAATGTAAGGTTTACTATAGTTCAATTCAGGTTGGCCATACTTGGTGGTTAGCACTGTGGCCTTGCACCTCCAGGGTATGGGTTCAAATCCTGGCCAGGCTCAATTCCCATCTCTGTGTGCATGGAGTTTGTATGTTCTTCCCATGCTTGGTGGGTTTCCTCCAGGTACTCCGGTTTCCTCCTACAGTCCAAAGACATTAGGACTAGGCTAACTGGCGTACCCAAATTGACTGTAATGTGTGAACTAGCATGTGAATGTGTGTGTATGTTGATTTGTGTGCCCAGGATGTATCCCACCTCGTCCTCTAAGTCTCTTGGGATAAATTCCAGGCCCTCGCAACCTTGTATACAGGATCAAGCGGCATAGATGGTGAGTGAGGTTGGCATTAGTGGCAAGTAATGCACCATAGTTATGAATATCAGGCAGACGGACACAGGTGCATGTTCAAGTTTTATTAAAAACAATAAGAGACAAACAAAAAGGGGCGTTCTCAAAACAATAAACAATGATCAGACAATAAGGGAGCAAGCACGATAGGAAAACATCGAACAAAATGGAGGTCAGACTTAACAGGCCATGCAAACAGCAGAGAGATTCGGGGTCTTTTAAAGGAGTAGGTGTTTACAAACAGTCTCAGTAGACGTCTGGAACAGTGGAGTCTCGAGGTACATGGAAAGTGATTGAGGATCGTGGGAATTGGACTTTGTGGCAGGCATGGACATGACAGCCGTGACATTCACTTGGACTCTTTCGGAGCGGAGCTTATTTTTTTCCCAAGCTCTCTAATGTGTCTCATATGCCTGATATAATTTTTTTTTTCCATCAAAACATGGTGCAGTTAAATCTGGTATGAACATAAAGTCATAAAGCAAAGGGTATGCATTTGGAGTTTGTGCTTTTAAAGGGTGAGATTTGGTACAAAGTACGACCGTCTTCAACAACAACGTGCGACACTAAAATAACACACACACACACACACACACACACACAAAATGAATCATTCTACAAATTGAGTCATTCACATTGCCGATGATTCATTCATTTATGTACTTTACACTACGCACAACCCTCATACTGTCATTTACTCACTGAGCGTAGAGCTCCATTTCTGTGCCTTCACCATGAGAAAACGAATATATTGTGCAAATTGCCTGTTACCTTTTTTCTATAAAGATTCACTGTTAATGTATGTACTGTATACAATCAAATAACGCTTCTTAGATAAGTTGAGTTTAGTGTACAGTGCATCTGGAAAGTATTCACAGTGCTTCACTTTTTCCACACTTTGCTATGTTACAGCCTTATTTCAAAATGGATTCAATTCATTATTTTTCTCAAAAGTCTACAAACAATACCCCATAATGACAATGTGAAAAAGTGTGTTTGAAATCCTTGCAAATTCATTAAAAATAAAAATCGAAAAAAAATCACACGTACATAAGTATTCACAGCCTTTGCCATGACACTCAAAATTGAGCTCAGGTGCACTGTTTCCACTGATCATCTTTGAGATGTTTCTACAACTAGATTGGTAAATTCAGTTGATTGAACATTATTTCAAAAGACACACACCTGTCCCACAGTTAACAGTGCATGTCAGAGCACAAACCAAGCCATGAAGTCCAAGGAATTGTCTGTAGTCTCGAAGCACATGTCTGGGGAAGGGTACAGAAAAATTTCTGCAGCATTGAAGGTCCAGATGAGCACAGTGGCCTCCATCATCCAGACATGGAAGAAGTTAGGAATCACCAGGACTCTTCCTAGAGACAAACTGAATGACCAGGAGAGAAGGGCCTTAGTCAGACAGGTGACCAAGAACCCGATGAGTAGTCTGATAGAGCTCCAGTGTTTCTCTTTGGAGAGAGAAGGACCTTCCAGAAGAACAACTATTTCTGCAGCACTCCACCAGTCAGGCCTGGTGGAGTAGATGAAGACGGAAGCCATTCCTCAGTAAAAGGTACAATACAGGCGCCTGGAATTTGCCAAAAGGCAATTGGAGGACTCTCAGACCATAGGAAACAATTTTTTTTGTTAATGCACCTTTGGCAGCAATTACAGCCTCAAGTCTTTGACTATGATGGTACAAGATGGTTTTTCTTCTAAAAGAAGCAACGCTGGAGCTCTTTCAGAGTGACCATGGGGTTTTCGGTCGCCTCGCTGACTAAGGCCCATCTCCCCCAATCGCTCACTTTGGCCAGACGGCCCGCTCTAGGAAGAGTCCATATTTAATTTATGGACTGTGCTCATCTGTACCCTTCCCCAGATCTATGCCTCGATACAATCCTGCCTCGGATGTCTACAGACAATTCCTGGGACTTCATGGCTTGGTTTGTGCTCTGACATGCACTGTTCACTGTGGAACCTTATATAGGCAGGTGCGTGTCTTTCCAAATCAGGACCAATCAACAGAATTGACCACAAGTGGACTCCAATCGGGTTGTAGAAACATCTCAAGGATGATCAGTGGAAAGAGGATGCACCTGTAATGGCAAAGGTTGTGAATACTTATGTACATGTGAATTTTAGTTTTTAATACATTTGCAAAGATTTCAAACAAACTTCTTTCACATTGTCATTATGAGGTATTTTTTGTAGAATTTATAAGAAAATAATGAATTGAATCCATTTTAAAATAAGGCTGTAACATAGCAAAATATGGAAAAATTCCGGGTGCACTTTACAGTTTGTGAAGCGGTGCCAATTATAACACTGTGATTTTAATTCAGTGAGAAACCAAGCCATTGCTTTGCATCTAAACATGCCGAGGAAAAAAAAAAAAAGCAAAAGAGACAAGACAGGCTGTATTGAAAAGATAGCAGTCAGACACTTTGCAGTCGTTAAGTTTTTTTTTTTTTTTTTTTTTTAAGCGCACCAACACTATGGATTATATAAAGTTGAGCTATTTGAGAATAGTCTGTCGAGCTGTAAAAACGACCGAAATAGACCTCTCTATACTGCTTTTACACGTATTTTTCCGAAGGTAAACCCACTATCCCCAGCGTCTACCTCAATGTGTTCAGCAGCCGGTGACACAGATGGTGTTTGAACATAAGGATATGATATGACTACAAGAGGAAAAAAAATATATTAAAATATCATTGAATTTACTTTTTGATAGGCTATAAAGTATAAAAAACTTCTTTCCTTCTCGCTCATGCTATCCCTGTAGTTTTAGTGCAAAAATATGCCCAGATATGTCAAGGTACTGTATGAGGAGAGAAATAGTGTGTACAGTATGCATTTTATTTTTGGCTATACTACATTAACACAGTTTTATTCGGGGAGGATGTATAGGTCAGTGTTAAGTAGTCCATGTGACATTTCTAAATTTGTAGACTGTAACCTTTATACATGTACAGGAAAAGAAAAACTGACTCTCTCAGCAATCCTTTTTTCTTTTTTTTATTCCCACCCTCCATCTCTTTCAATTTATTTTTTTTTTGTGTGTGTGTGTGTGTGTGTGTGTGTGTGTGTGTGTGTGTGTGTGTGTGTGTGTGATGCAATGTGATGTGATGGACA
>JAOTRS010008767.1:0-11364 GCA_028565755.1 Dinotopterus cunningtoni | reverse complement strand
TACAATTTGGGCTGCAGGCTGACGTTAGACAGAGACAAACGAACGCCGGTGTAGAAGTCAATCAAGCGCCACTACAAGACGCAACATAAACGTCTAGGATGTTCAGAGCACGTTCGTTTATCCAAAAATTTAACGCCCGTGTGAACAAGGCCTAATGGTCTTCAAAATAATGTTCTTACTATTCCTGTACCTGCAACTTTATGGGAAAGTTTGTTTTTGGTTCAAAAAACAACAACAAAAAAAAACCTCTCAAGAAGCCTTGCTCTACACACGTGCTCCCTGCACTGTTTTTTACGAGGGTTGGGTGTAGGAGAAAGACATCTCTATGGGGGAACTAAGTTTGACATAGGAGAGCTAAAAAAATGAGAGAGCATGTGTGAAAGATTTTTAAAAGAACTTCCCACTTCCCTTCCATTAGCTGTCAGGATCATTGCATTGTACAGTAACAGTGTAACCTACACTTGTTATAATATCTATAGCAGAAGCTCATTGCAGGGATCTACACATATAGTGGGTGGTGCATATAATTTAAGATTAAATAAATAAAAATATGTTATGTTTAGCTGCTGTGGCATAGCCATATGGAAGGAATCAACACTTTGTAAGGGTGAGTGAGTTTTCCAGATGGAGAGCTTTGCACTTTTTAATTTTTAACTGTTTTTTAGTCATATATAAATAATTTACAAATTGTGAATGCAATCGTAGGTGGCACAGTGCTGTAGTGGTTAGCAATGTCGCCTTGCATCTCCAGGGTCCGGGTTCGATTCCCAGCCAGGCTCGATTCCTGTCTCTGTGTGCATGTTCTCCCTGTGCTTGGTGGGTTTCCTCCCGGTACTCCGGTTTCCTCCTAGAGTCCAAAGACATGTAGGTTAGGTTAATTGGTATTCTCAAATTACCCATAGTGTGTGAATGAGTGTGTACGTGTGTGTGCCTTGCGATGGAATGGCACCCTGTCCAGGGTGTACCCCGCGTCATGCCCTAAGTCTCCTGGGATAGGCTCCAGGCCCCCCGCGACCCTGAATACAGGATTAAGTAATGACGATGAGTGAGTGAGTGAGTGAGAATGCAATGGTATGAAATCAATTAAATATGTCAAAATGTACTGTTATTGGAAATTAATGAATTCCATGGTGATATCAGCCATCTGCTATGCATCAGACTATATCACACTACTTGTTGTTGATTATTTTCCCAAAACAATTTAATGTCCTTTAGATTTCCCTCACTGTTAATTAGATTTTTTAATTTTACTTTTAATGTAATGCAAAAGTTGAAACAGTCTTTTAACGAGTCTGAATGTTTGCACTTCATTGATGACTGTGTTTGACTGAAATATTCTCTGATTAAAGGAATATAGTTAGTGAACTAATTATAGTCGTTTCTTTGCTGGGTGTGGGTGACTGTAACAGACTGTAGCACTTCCAAATATTCTTTATTAAAGAATACATTATAGTATACATCTTCTAGAATAATTATAATTTAAGATGTTTACTTTAAGAGGGCCAAGTTAAAACTTAGCACAAGCCTGCTAATTGCTCATAAAAAGGGTTTTACAGACTGTTAGCTGTGGCTCTCTGACTTTCAAGAGCAAGCTAAATACTGAAGTTTAATATGGGCCAAGATCATATTTAAATTCATGTTACAAGAGCAATAACAGGATTAAAAATGTTGAAAAAATATTCAAGTAAACATACCATTGCGATTTACAGTAAGTTGTCAATTCAAAACTTAATTGATTAATGTAATGGTGGTGATTCTTATATAAGCAGTAGCAGTGAAAGGGGCAGGGGTAGCTCATTGATTAACACGTAGGACTTCTAATCTTGGACTCTTGTACAAGGCCCTCAGATGTATAATGAGATAAATATAGAAACTCTCTAAATGTGACTGCAATAACGCTTAAGCTTCTCCCAAGATCCAGATTCTACTGTTGTGTAAAGTACATTAAAATTTCTCCTCACTGATTGTCTTTATTAGCAGTGATAACTATTAACTTTTTCAAACATTTTTACCATTACTATTAGCATTTTCAAAACAGAAGGAAGTCCAGCAAAAGTAATACCCAATGGTCCTCATACGAGGAACTTATGGAAATATGTCATACATTTTCAATCATGCTTTTATTTTGAAAGTTTCCTTTCTCTGACCAGGTTGTTCCTCTGTTTATTTAGATCTTGCAGTTCCTACACTTCAGGTGCGTTCCAAATGGCCTGAAGCACCCTGCAAAGTATACTGCACAGGGTGTTCAGCCGTCGTATTCCAAACAGCAGGGAGTGAAAATGTTTAGTTCAAAGGGAACTGCAAATTGTGTAGGGAACAAGTGAACAACAAGTCTTTACTTCACCGGAAAAGGGAATGAAAAATTTCCCATAAGTCATTGCGTCTTGCTGGAGCATGAAAAAATGGAGCTCGAAAAAGGAACAACATCATTGTTAAAAGGACACAATAATTTAAAATTTAATTTAATCAAGAATCCTTAGTATTATACAGGAAAGTAATTTGTAATTTTTTTTCTCTGTACATCAATTTAATCAATTATTATTAATCGATAATTTATTTACAAGTTATACACGTTTCTACAGTATGTTTTATAATAAATATTCAATATGTACTGTACGTAGTGTGAAATTTCCACAGCAGCAGTGACAGGTATCCGAGGTGCTTATGTTACCATGGTAACGCACGGAGGAAGGTGACTTTGCAGGGTGTTCCGAAGGGTGGAGTTTTGTCGAGGGAAAATTACCTTTACCGACATTCCCTGCAAACGCAGAGAGTAGAGAGCAGAGAAGCAGAGAGTAGGGAGCACCCTGTGAAGTACACTTTAGAATGGAACGCAGCTTTTGTCTGTGTTGGCACCATTACTTTCTGGTCATACCCACACTCACCTGCATCCTGTTTCTGCTCCCCTTAGTATTTTAATTCCTGTTCCTTCTTTCACCCCTTGCCAGATTGTCTTTCAACCGCAATGCATCTGACTCAACCGCCTTGATACTTTGTTGACCATGCTGTATTGACTTTGCTTGTATATGCTCCTGCCTATGCTGGTGACTGCATACCTTGCTTCTGCTTCTAGAACTATTCATTGACTAATGTCTGTTTTGCCTGATTCTTTGCTCTAGCCCACCAAGACCTCATGTGATTGAAATTAACGCTAATGATTCTGCCTTAGCTCTTGTGACTAAAGACAAAATCAGCATTTCAATAGCTATTAGTGGTAAAGATTATGTTCACAAGGGTCAGTTTTCACAAAGCTTTTTAAGCCTAAAAGTTGCTCCTAGTGACGAAATTCTGAGAAAATTCTTAGAATTATGACATTTTCTTAGAATTTCCCCTTAAATTTAGGACTAAAGGTAAAAATGATTCACGAAACATCTTATCCCGAAAACAGCTCCTAAGGTAAAAGTTGTTAAGAGTAGAGATGAGGACTTTTAAGAGGCTTAAGAGTTTCTATAGCAGAGGACAAAATGGCAGAAAGAATTGCTCTTCTATCCAATTTGGTTTTCTTGTTGTTTTACTTCCTTCTACCTCTCTTGGAGTGTTAACTACTGTTAGGTTTAAATGAAAAAGAAATTTTAAGCTAAGAGAATAAGAGTTATTTCTTGTTGTGTCCGCCGCACCTTGATACACTTACCGGTCTGGGCCCGATCGACCGGGTGAGAAAACCACACACACACGCAGGCATGATGTCTGAAGATCTTTGTTTATTTTCAGCAAAGAGAGTACATTTAAACAGTGCAGACAGGTGAGAGGAGAAACATTTGCATTCTCCTGATTAAACAAAAGGGTTCTAGCGGACAAGAGCCATTTGGATGTATAATCGTCTGGGTACAGGATATAGAAAGTGTTACCGCATTGGGCATAAGGAAGAACAGTAAGGGTTCTGTTCTCAAGGCACAGAAATCTTCTTATTAGATTACAATGTCTTACAATATTATAAAACCTTACAACTACATACCATCCAAAGGTGCAACTTACACAGACTGTCCTGCAATCATGTAAATTGGTAAAAGGTAAGCCATTTTGCTCCCATCAATCTAAAATGGATTACAAGTAATAAAATCAGTATGGTAAATTAATGTAAGAACTTAAATATCGCAACTACTGCATGGATATTGGTTGCTTCAAAATTAGACACATTTTCAACATTTGGCTGTTTAATTATCTTTAATATATTTAGCCTATAACAGAAACTTTGCATAAAGTAGCCTGTAGGCATGATTATACAATTTCTTTATATACAAACATTATGATTTCACTGTCTATTCTATTATCATATATTCTGTTTTCACAAAGAGTGCATTTCAAGACCTTTACAGAGGTCAGAGGTTATTTTTTATCAACCAATCACAGTCCTTTAATTGTTGCATCATCCCTAGCAACGGGGTCAACCACACCTCCTTACTAAGATAAAGGTTTTTGTACTTTCCTTACTCAGAGTTGGTCTGTAAAGTTTCCTAAATCACTTTTAGTCTAGGACTCCCAGCTAGGGCTTTTTAAGCTAAGATAGGAGCTCTCTGAGAGAATTCTAAGAAGCTTTGTGAATACAGGTTCTGGTTGCTTACCTTGGCAACATTTTTAAACCTGCCACGAAAGCCTGTATTAAAACCCTTTTACTCACCTTACTCACCTATCCTGACTGTTTGCTTTGGGGTCCATTTCCCTGGGCTTTACAGAAAGACAATGTAGTTGGGAGAAAAAGTCATACCCTCATATTTTCACATTTTGATTCTAACAAGCATACCTAATTAAACAGCATCATGAAGACTAAGAAAGTATTTAATTAAGGACAGAATATGTAAAAAAATAAATATATAAATCAAATAAATAAATAAATAAACAGACAAACAAAAAGGACATAAGAACTACATGAAAATTAAAACATGTGCAACCCATGCTATTTTCCACTTTCTTAACTACACACCTTTCTTATTAGATGCACTGTGTTTATTGAAATCCATTAAAAATTCACTGAAAATAATAAGCTGTTAACTTAATATAAAAAGTAAAGTATATAGTGACTTATACAAGATTTTGTCCAGGTTCTTAGTTTGCCCTCCAGAAGATCAACTAAAAAACAGTACTGACTAAATGTGGCCTATATATGCTGACAGTATAAGAATGCGTTTATATTTAGATATATTAGTGTTTATATTTAGAATTGCAGACAAGATGTATGAAAATGACACTGGCCTGATCACAAAAGTAGAAAATAAATATGAGTAAATCATGTAAAAGTTTTCGCAGTCTAAATGCAAGGTTGTAGCAGAAGTAGAAAAGTATTGAAGGAATGGCATTTACATACATGTCTCTTGACAATTGCAGTGGAAAAATTGGCATGCGAAGGACAGACTGTATCAGTCATATACCAGCAAACTGCTCAAGTAGAATCACTCACAGCCACTGCAGAATACGTTACGTTTATGGAAATGATGTAAGGAAAAATACAGGTTTCTTAGCATTCTAGATTTCAGTATAAGCTCATTGACCACCTGTGCATATATTTAAACTATTTTATCCCAAACTACTTTTGAAAATGATGCAAGTGAGAAGCAATTTAAGTGGTGTTACATGTAAGTGTTACACCCCCAACATATTTCATTGTCTTGTATGTTGTGTTAGAGACCTGATGCTGTGACAGAGCGAGAGAGAGAGCGCTTGTACTTTATGCAATATATGTTTCAAGGTCTTTGTTTGTATTTTGTATATTTCAGGTTTATGCTTACTTCCTTTCCCATACGTTAAGTTTCTAGTTTTACACCAGTCAATTTTTCTGATTTTTGCTAGCCTTGACTTTTTTGTTGATTCCTTGGTTAACCTTGTATTTTTATTTAACTTCCAACTATAGATGCAGTCTATATGCTGCATTAGCTGCTATAATCTACGTTCATATCCAGGCTTCACTATCATATTAGTGGGTGGGAATAGTTTATAAACCAATATTGGACTCTGAGGAGTTGCAGGTCTCCTCTGATAAAATTGTCAATAACTATGACGAGATTTATAAAAAAAAAAAAATGCTTTGTTACAGACATAAATACATTTGTGAATATTGAAAGTGATATAAAGGCAAATATATGGTAGACTTTAAAAAGTTTAAATGAAAAAAGCTGCAGGATATCGGCTAAAATAGTAAATGAACAACAGGAAGAAAATGTTCATAAACCAACATTTATGTGTTAAGCAATTGTTTACTGATACTTTTAAACCTACTAAGATTTATGTTGGAATGTGGGGCTCTTGGAGTATTTTTTATATTATTTCTTGAAGTGTGGAGCTGATATTAGTTATTGTTTATTACTTTTCTGTGTGTGTTTAGGAGGAGATAAAATATATAAAGTGTTTCTTCTTCTTTTGTTTTTACTGACTCTCTCTCTCTCTCTCTAGCAAGGCTGTGTGCTACTACTATCTAGAATAGCTTATGCTTTCCCCCCGAGAACAAAACTGTTTCATTTAAAAACACTATTCAAGATATATTCATTTAACACTTGATCATGTAATATTATTAGCTAGAACCAATGTGACAGACACCTCAACCAGCATCAATGCTACAAAATGTTCCACATGAAAAAAAAAGGAATAAGCTGTCTTGTTCTCTTTCTTTCAGGTTTCAATGATTCCTACATCCAGATGTTGCACAGTGTGCCATCATTTTTGGCAAAAATCTTTATGGATGCTTCGAATTAATTCAACTCATCAGGGACAGTATTTGACATGCCAATCTTAGCCTGAAGCAGAATGCAGTTTGCCAACTCTTTTCAAAAGAAAGTAGTTAATTTATGCTCCAAAAGTTGCTACAACTCACTGGATTACATCACCGGCTATTTTGCATATTAATTGAATTGTCATGATAATTTGCAAAGCATGAAGTGTTACATGAAAAAGGGAGATTTTCTGAAGACACCTTATATTCTGAATATTATTAGAATGGAAAATAACAAACTCTAACTTTGACACAGCAAACAAAAAACGTCTCCTTAATTATTTGTGAATATTGGCAAGAAGAGAGTTTGAAACCAATACCATTGAAGTGGATGGGTGGGAAAACGGTAATTAGTGATTGGTTGGACTGATGATGTTGGTATAGCAGTGCTATAAACTGGATCACTTCCCACATAAAGTAGTATGGATCAGCCTACAAACATGGATACCAAGAATAAATCTTCAATCAGGCATCATGAAACCTTGTACATTCACATTCACATTCATTCTAATCTCACACACCTCGACTGATTTACACAATCCCTACCACAGCATTTAAGTACTTACAGTACTGTAGGTTTCTACATTTCATTGTACCATGCTCAGGATCATGTACCTGTTGATACCTAGCCTTGTGTTTAAGGCTTTATTCTTTATTTCAAACTGAAGAATCCTGATGTGCAACTGAAACCCCATGACAGTTTACTCGACTGCACATACACCTAACCTACTTAGCTTCTTTTAGAGTTATCATTACTTCGAAAAGGATAATGATGATGATGATGATTAGTGGCCAAACTGCAACAAGTGCTAAAAGAGATTGTAATTCTTTACAAAAAGAAAAGACAAATTCTACTCTATATGTTTTATAGCAACATATCAAACTTTCACAAGAATGCTCCGTTTGAGCTGTTCTGCATGAAAGTGCTTCAATCAAGTTAATCTCTAATAATATGTTATTTACCTAAGATTGGTATGTAATTGAAAATTAAAATCAAAATTACTTAAAAGGCTTAGCAGTGTTTTCAAATGTATAAAGTGCCCATTTTAATCATAGCAAACTCTGTGCATGAAGCAAGCAAACTCTGTTAAAAAGTAAAACTATTCATTTCATATTGAAAATACCTTAGGTGTATGCAACATATGCTTGTGCCAGAATGTTGATGTTCAACCTATAGCAGGTGCTGCAACTAAATTGCATGCAATGTTGTTTTTTTTCTTTGAGACTGAGATCATAAATCCATATGGGCAGCATTTCTTTTTCTGTCCCATGCTCACTCTGTGCACATTTCCAAGTGGTGGGAAGTGGACAGGACAGTTAAAGGCAAGCTTGACAGGTTGTGCAAGTTTCACACCCACCAAGATCAGGATTTACAGCAAATTAAGTGTAAGTGTCTATGATGTACAAATGTCAGTATATCAGTGTGTCTATAATGTAAAGAGGCATTTCTGTTGAAAGATATATTGCAAAGATTGAGTGGGAAAAGGGATTATGGAGTTGATAAGGTCTGTGCATCAGAAATGCATGAGGAATGTTTCCCACCCAAAGGCTGAAAAAAAAGGTATCCTATTTTTAAGAGATTCTGTGTGGTTATTTAAATGTATTTAGGATGAAAATTGCTGAAACCATTATAACTACAAACACTTTTAAATGGGTATTTAAATCTGTTAGAACAAGCTCTAAGACCGCAAGCTGGATGACTGTACAGTATATTGTTGAATTTTCACTGCCTAGTATGGCGTCACTCTAAAATTTCACTAGATAGTAGTTAATAGCACATGTCAAGTGTGATAGGCCTTTCTTTATTTTATACAGATTTTATGCTGGTTTTTCCTAGTTTTTCGGTGGGGATGGAAAAATGGCAGAAACTGGGGTTTGGTTTGAATTTATGGTTTTTAATGTAAAGCTGCAATGATGTTGTTGTCTATTGTTTGGCTGTATTTATCTAGAAACCATTTCCCATAGAAATCATTCAGTACACATCTTTTAAAACATGAACAGTAAAAGGTCTAGTCTGGTTTCTGGTTCCTTTTCTAATGTTTACAACTTTTACTTCCCACAGTAGGGTTGTTACAAAGGTATTGCACAAATAACACTACAAAGTTATTAAGAAAGCTTCTCTGTAGTGCATTTCAGTTATGTTGGAAGGCCAGCTTTAACATGTCCAGGGAACCTTTAACCTGAGACAGTCCAGTTAGTCTCAGAATGCCTGCTGTCTTCAGCTAAAGCTGTTATATTTCATATGTCTCTTGTCTTGTGCAGAACCCTTCATACCTGACGCACATGCACACGTGCACGCACACACACACACGCACACATATTTTCAACCTACATATCTCTACACAAAAAAATTCAACTTTGTACAAGAGATTCAGCAAAAATGCTAAATGATAGTTGTGGGAAAAAGGCCCCATTATCACTCTTCTTCCTCCATTAATACATAACGAAACCCACCATCTGCCAATATATCTATTTTTCATCAATTATTTAATTTATTTAAGCTCAACTCAGTTATTTGCATTTTTAACAGATTTTTTGCACTTTTAACAGATATTAAACAGACAAAAGGCAGCGTTACAGTAATCCGGAGACTCCAGACCTAAGGATAACATTTAGAATTTTACCCCTAATGAGTAAGGCTGAGCTAATGATAAAAAGGAAAGTCTCCTTACGAAGATATGAGGAAGGAACTTTAAGAGAAACCAGACTCTATAATCTCAGATTTTTCTTTTAATTGTGTAAAGCTGCTTTGCGACAATGACAATTGTTAAAAGCGCTATACAAATAAAATGTAACTGAATTGAATGATGATGGCCTGGACTCAGCTGATGCAGACAGCTGTTCTCTGACTAATAGTTTAGGTGATAGACTGCTAGTTCCTCAATAGTTCAGAACTGAAATTCCTACAAACAATTTTGCACCTGAGCCTCCAATAACAAAAGTGGACTCAATATTAACTTAACCACCTTAGCTGTTATACTGAACTTCCAGCCTCGTAATATTTGGTATGACTGTTGATCAATCCCTGCTATCTGATGTCACCCAAACGAGGATGAGTTTGCTGTTGAGTTCGGTTCCTCTCAAGGTTTCTTCCTATTTTCATCTTTTTCCTTGCCACCGTCGCCCTCGGCTTAATCATCAGGGACAATGTAACACTTATGATTTATACATATTTCCTCACACATTTCATACTCATTTCCCAAATTATTATTATTTTGATTCTGTAAAGCTGCTTTAAGACAATGACTATTGTTTAAAGTGCTATATAAATAAAATAAAATTGAATTGAATTAACGTGAACAAGGATGCATCTCTAAACACCTGTTATGATGTTCTGTCATTTCTGTACCTTTGCTGCTCTTGCATTGGCATTGAGTCAAGGCGGTACATACCCTTATGGGCAGAAAAGGTGGTTATTTTTAAAATTTTTATTTTTAGAGTGGGTGGCTTTGGCTAAGGTCTGCCAAAATGTTTTTGTTTTTTAGTTTACTTTAGTACTTTAATCTTTAAATATATTGTAAAACAAGAAAAATATCAATTGAAAGCTTCCTAGTTATCTGTGGTCATGCAATGTGGTCAATGTAATCATTAACCTCAGTAATCATTCCTAGGTTAGATAGTTTGGTGCACCAGATGTGGTCTATGAGAAATACTTTCACTCCCTTGAGTTAAAATTCTAGTTCAAACTACTGCAAGCAATCAATTATGACCAATTATGTCTGAATTAGTCTGCACAAATCCATATATTTCCATAATTATGCTTTTGAAATTTTCCAATAGTATTCATTCTATTTATAATGATCCCTCTTTGAATGAGCTACACAATACTAACAATGGCCTTAAAAATACAGTGCCCCTTATAATTAATCATCTAGTAGATGCATTTGTGAAGGTGACATACAGCTCTCTTAATATGCAAGAAACAATTCAAGCATGCAAAAAAGCTGATATTAATTCATATGTTTCCACAAAATGCTAAAAAGTAAAATATATGTTTGAGGAACAAAGAGAGCCAATGCTAAAGAATGTGGGAGTAAGTGCTATTCCCGAAGCAGTGGGAAAAGCACTAGTTATTAATCAGGTATGTAAAATACAAATGCTAGCTTATGTCATCTGATAATAAACACCTATCATAAACAGTGAATGTCCAAGAGTCTTATTTTACTTCAGTATATAATGTCTGATTCTTAGGTTTTTTTAAAGCTGTATTTTGTAAAAACTGCTTATGTGTTCATAAAGACCATCCTGTACTTGTCTTAGGACTTTTACTAACAATATGATTATACTGAGCATCTTTTCAAGACAGTTATCCAAGTATCCATGTCATCTTTGTGGTTAGCAAACCTTTTAAACAGCATGATTTGGGATTTCTGTTAAATTGAGTGCAACAGAACAAGCAGAGGTTGTAAGAAAAACAAGTAGAAAGATATGAAATGATCCTGGGGGTTAAGTGTACTATAAATTCACACAATCAATTTGTGACTGTCATGTCAGCCAATCACATTGGAGCAATGCAATGCATTTAGGCATGTACTGTGGACATGTCAAGATGATTTAAGTTCAAGTTCAAACTGAGGATCAGAATTTGATATAATGTATTATAAGTATACTGAACAAAAATATAAACGCAACACTTTTGTTTTTGCTCCCATTTTTTATGAGAT
>JAOTRS010008715.1:0-11367 GCA_028565755.1 Dinotopterus cunningtoni | reverse complement strand
AAAACAAATTTTTAAAATCTATATTTTTCCCCAGTTATTTTATTTTTCTACATTTTGCAAAGAGTAACTATAAAAGAATGAAAACTGTTAGATTTTGTCAACAGTCCTGATCCGAACCTTAAAGCCTAACTATTGTATGCATACTGTGTAAGGTGAATTTATTATTTATAAATTTCTGTTATTAAAGCATTACTCTGTTGGCCATAACGTACATGACCAATCAGATCCGTGCCAATCACTTGCTGAAAACTGAAAGCGTTTATATCTGGAATAGAGCATTTTGTTAAATTTTATTATCTACTAAATGTCATGTCAAGGTATAAAAGTCACCATTTATATAGAAATATGATGCATGTGAAACTGATTCATTAGCTAGAAATCATTGTAGAGATTCAAAGGGTAAAAAAAAGAAAACCCTCATCTAGCGGAAGTTAAAATAAATAGCTTGACAGAAGTCCACGTGAGCTGAACGATCAAAAGGACAGTGTGACCTTCCACATCCACAGCGCAGAACAGAGTAACATCTCTCTCTCTCTCTCACACTCACACACACACACACACACACACACACACACACACAGCATGGATGGCTTACACAGCAGCAGTGCGTGTGCTCCCAGGAGATGGCAACAGAAAGCTCAGCTCCTGCTCAGGAAGAGGCATGTTTCTCAGGTGGAAAACACTAAAGATATATTTGTTTGCATGTTGGGAGTAAACACAAATCTGCACATCTCCCCACCACGGCTTATGGTGTGGTTTATTCTTAGGAATTTTGGACAGCTTTCACAGTCCTGGACAGTTTTCACTGGCCTCCTGCATGTAAATGAGTTCTTTCTGGAGCTCTACCTTGTATACAGCTCATTGTTCCTAATCTGTAGTGCAAATGATATTGTTTTAACCACTGGACAGTAACAATACAAACATTTCATGTCGCAACATGTTATATCACTATCCAGTTCAAGCACAAACTCAAAAAAAAAAAAAGATGTGTATTGGGGGTGTTGAAAATGTTGGTTCCGTGTGTGAATGTGTGTGGGTGGTTTGTTTGTATATACAGTACATGCATATGTGTGCGCGCATGTGTTTGAGGTTTGTCTTGTTTGCACGTTTAGTTGTAAAGGATGGAACTGACCCTCAGCCAGCTCCAAATCGAGACGGTCAGCAGCCAGAAAGACAGTATACATGCATCGAGTGCAAAAAATACATATGCAACACACACAGTCAAAATCTGCCCCTCATGCGCTTTATAGGATGGCATGAATAGACTGTGTATTCAGTGGGATTGATGTGTTGTGTATATCGCCATGGATACTGTATCTCTTCAGTGGGGCTTGCTTTGCTGAGACTGGCATAAACATTTTCAACTTTAAAATAAGTTTTAAAAAATCATTAGTGATTTTAAAAAAAAAAGCTTTTTTTCATATATACAACATCACCATACAATGGTTGAACTGAGACTGAAAAATGATGATGATCAAATGAATGCATTAATGAATTATATAAATGAATTATACAATATAATATAACTTCCCCAAACACGACTGAGCGAAAAATAAGAAATTGGGACACAAAGGCAAAAAAAAAAAAATAGCACAAATACACACAATCACATGTCTGTGGTTGTTTTTCGGTTATTTCTATGACCAAAAGATAATAATAATAATAATAATAATAATAATAATAATAATATGCTTATTTTGTGAGTTTCTGAGTACAGTACATTTTTGCAACTTCATTCACATATTCCGGCAGTGGTAAAATTTATCCTTTATAAAAGTAAAGAAAACTTTTGTTCTACCTGACATATCCAAAAACCCAAATAAACATTTTGAAGTCTAAAGCTTTCCTGTTAACACACACCAGAAAGGCTTCTATATAAGCACATCATCATTGACCTATGCTGAGTTGAGTTCAATCAAAATAATTAAAACAACATGTTAATAGTAGAGAAATTTATCTTTCATTACTTTAAATCCTGATTAGTTTTTCTTCCTCCTTCACTAAACTCCAGCACGGTCTCAGACTCTACTGTGTGGAATTAATTAATTAGCTAAATTGGTTAAAGGTCCCAGGTTCAAACCCCACCACCACCCCCAAGTTACCATTGTTGGGCCCTTGAGCGAGGCCCTGAACCCTCAACTGCTCAGATGTACAGTATAATGAGATAAAATGCTAAAGTAATGTAAATCTAATGTAATAATGGTTTCTTTCCTGGCACATCTTTAAACTTACAATCATAATTCACTTTTTTAGACAGACCTGTGAGCCTTTGGGTAGATCAGTGGTTCTCCACCCTGGTCCTGGGGGAACCCTGTATCACAACAATTTCAGAAAATGTTAATTATCTGGTTATTGAAGAGTAAAGTAGTGAAGAACCACTGAGCGAGATAATGAGTGACTTAATGAGAAGGCTCTGGTTTGGGGGTGTCCTGAATAATAATAATAATACTACTACTAATAATAATAATAATAATAATAATAAATGCTAAGTGGTTGGAACAAACGAGAGGGGAAACAACCAATTTTTATATTGTATATTTAGACACTTTGCAGTCTGTTGCAGTAAAACATTTCTTCCATCTCTTAAATTTAATCATGTATACATGTAATTTCATTTAATATAAAGAAATGGGGTTTGTGCTCAAGACTTTCACACAGTACTGTATGTAAATGGTGTTAATTTTATATTTTGAGTGTTAAGGAAACACTGCAGATGTTGCTGTGTAGAGTTGATTGTACATAACCACAGTGCCCAATGAAACTGTAAAGAGAAATGTACACAAAAAAAATAATAAAAACATTAACATTGGAATTTTGGATTAAAACAAATCAGTGTTTTTTGTTTTTGTCTGTACAAGCTAGTATCAAAAGTTTCAAGATTGGCTCTGTTTACAAGAAAGAACTTTATTACTTATTAATTACTTATAATTTATTAGTGAAGCACGCGTGCCACTCAAAACACCTCGAACGTTGCAGCATCGCCGTAAACTTGCCGAATCATGTCAAACGTCTCTGCGGCAGATTTGCCAAGTTCCATGTTCGCTCTTTGTTCTAACTTGCTGTCCATGATGAAATCACAGACACGGTCAGAATAGCACCAGCTGCACGGCTCCCGACGATGGACAGACACAGGACGATGTCTTTTGGCATGTTGACTTATGAGGGTTAGTGCTCCCTGTGACTGTGAGTGCAAATCTATATCGCAATATTTCATAACATTTTCAAACACTCAAAGTATCAATTAGTTTGAATTGGTGTGAATTTGTAAGCACAATAGAGTCACTAGTGACTCGGATCTGTCTGATGAACTGTATAGAAGTGAATCCTTCTTACTTCAGCTAGAACTTCATGTCACATCACTAGAATGGAAAACATAAATCATAGAGCTCACAAATCGACATGAGGTAAAAAAGAAGAAAGAAGAAGATGCACTGAAAGAGCAAGTTTGCTCACAAAACCATTTTCCTGAATTCAGGTGCTGTTACTGTGTGTTCTGTGAAGTAGAACTAGTCTTTAGGCGGTCAACAGAAAAGGAAATGCAGTGAATGACAGTGGTTACTGCGGAGGAAAATAAAGAAGCTTTTCATCCCTTTGTGAGAGTGTGTCTGTGTCGGACATTAGACTTCCTCTGCCATGTATTTTAGTAAAAGCTGGGAATAAACATGTGCTGTAAAGGTTTTCAGCAGATCCAGACGAGCTCCGCTACGCCTCATTTTCATAACATGAGTCAGGAGGGCGAGATGTGGAGTTTAGACAAAGCACAATCCTACCCAGAAAATTACTTCTAGACTGAAAAAACTGTAGGATTGTACAAAAAAAAGCTCAAGTCCTAAAATTGGTCTTAAATGTGTGAGTGATTCAGACATACTTAAAACTGTTTAAAGGTGAAAAGACTGAGGTAGGAAAGAAAAAAAACCTTCTCCTTCAGCAAAGTGAGATTTATCACAAGATTAACGACAAACTGGAATCTGTGAGTTATTCACAATATAATTCATAAACATAAATTATGATTCTGATTTCTGTTGCTCTTTAGCCTTTAGTTTGCCGTTATCGTTACAAATATTCTAATAACCCCACACATAAATGGTGTCAGGATGCTTTAATGTTGGCATGACACAGGACTGATGGCATCAGCCCTGTGTCACGCCAACAGTAAAGCATCCTCAGACCATTGATGTGTGTTGTTGCTTCCCAGCTAAGGGAGTGGGCTCACTCACAATTTTGACTAAGAACACAGCCATGAATAAAGAATGGTACACAAACATCCTCTAAAGCAACTTCAAGAACAGTTTGGTGATGAACAATGACTATTCCAGCATGATGGAGCTCCTCACCATAAGGCTAAAGTGATAACTAAGTGGCTCGGGGAACAAAACATGGAAATATTGTTTCCATAGCCAGGAAACTCCTCATGATTTAATCCCATAGAAAACTTGTGGTCAACGGGCTGCCATCAGTCAGGATGTGGCCCAGAAGTTGATTGACAGCATGCCAGAGTGAATTGCAGAGGTCTTGGAAAAAGAAGGGTCAACAATGCAAATATTGACTCTCTGCATAAACCTAATGTAATTGTCGATAAAAGCCTTGGACACTCATGAAATGCTTGTAACATCTGACAAAAAGATCTAAAAACACTGAAGCAGCAGACTTTGTGAAACTTAATATTTGTGTCATTCTCAAAACTTTTGGCCGTACACAATAAAAAAAAAAAAGTAGAATCTAAAAATCTCTAGTGTTATTATAATTATTGGAAATATTTAAGCGCAAACTCTGATAAAATTGTAAAAATTTTATTATCTTCCCAGGAATTTGTCATGTACACAACCATACACAGAAATGTTTAAAAGTCTGCTTGCTTGTTTGATCGGCTAAAACAAGAGAGAGAAAGAAAGCAGAAAAGAAAAGAATCTAAGCCTTCAGGAGGTTTGTGTAGTTAACGGTGGTTGGCATAGTCATCAGAGTAAAAGCAGGTAAACATTGATTTAAAGCCCACTACAATTACCGGTGTGTGTGTGTGTGGGGAGTGGGAGGGGGTTGGGGTGGGATGTGTGTGTGTGTGTGGTCCGTCTTGCATTCTGTTCGAGTAAACAGATGCGCTGAGTGACAGTCTTTTCTCTGCTCTTGTAGTGATAAAACCGAATGTAATCCTCATCACTCCTCCCCCACCTCCTCTCTTCCCCCCGTCCATCCAGAGCGGCACACTTCTCCATACGCTGTTGTTATCTTCATTACCGAAGAGGACGCAATTTATGACTCCCATCCTTTTGTCTTTCCCCGAACATCCTTCTGTCAGACTCTGATTGGGCACTTCAGTGGCAAAGAAAATGCATTTTTACTGTGGTTTCCATTTCCTGTCTTTTTTTGCTTTCAGATTACGCACACAAGCTTTTCCTCCATCAAAGAAAAACCAAGTGCCAACTTCTTCTTTATGCACTTTTTTAGAAACAACAAAAAAACCCTAACTACAAAAAGAGCTTACTGTGAAGCCTTTATTTGCAAAACCTGTGATCATCCTTCAAAGCCAGAAATTCCCCCAAAACACCAGTGACCTATGAATAAATTATTCAGTGAATATCATTATAACCTATTCTGGAACGTTATTGCTATTTAGAAGAAAATATTAGTATTGTTTATGTACTGAGCCACATGTAAATGTTATCTTTATATGAGGAGCGTTCAAGTCAAACAGGGACTTGAAGAATGAAGACGTAAATTTACAGAAGACTTTAAGTGCAGGACGGTGATGAGACTCTTAGCCGCAATAAAACATTTAAATGGTGCAAATTTTTGAAAAAAATGTCTATTTTCTATAAACGAACGAACCTTGACCGAGGAGGCTCGTAGCCCACTGCAGTAGTTCCCGTGAACATTCGGCGAATAGAATGCTTGCACATTACAGGAACTCGCCTTGAGTTATTGCCACATCCCCCATACAGTCCTGACCTCGCTCCAAGCCCTTTCCACATGTTTTGGTCCAATAACGGAGTTCCTGGGAGGCCAGCGTATTAGACCTGAAGCAGGCAGTCGGATCATGGCTCCGGCATATGGAGAACTTTGCTTGATGGTGTCCAAGCACTAGTGAACCACTGGGATAAGTGCGTTAATGTTGCAGGGGATTATATAGAGAAATAAACTCGTTATGTTATGTTATTCTGCACAAAGAAAAGTCCTGCTTTGACTTGAACATGCTTGGATTTGTGCAGTATCATTACATGTTCACTCAAAAAATGATTCGGCCTTATGTAGCTTTTCCATACAGATACTATATCTATTATACTAAATTAAATAAAGTTTGTAATTTCATTAACTGCCTTCATTGACAAAAAATTTCGTCACAAGTCCCAGTTTGACTTGAAAGCCATCATAGCTGAGCAGGAACGAAATGGCATTTCTCAGGACCATGGTGCAACATAACAGTACAGGAGTACGGTATACAGGGCTACATAAGGCACAAGTACAAATCAGAGTGAGACGAGTGCAGGAACATCAGGACAGTTAACAACAGGTAATACTCTACCTAGTACGCAATAGTAATAATATCCAACCTTCCATTTAGTAGTCCAACTCGGGACTGTGAAAGCCCATAGTGACCACTGTATTTATTCCAAATTTTTCCAACCGTGGTTGGACCTCCGGTCAACATTCACACACTACAGGCAATGAGAACGGCAATTAGCCTAACCTGTCTGTCTTTGGACTGTGGGAGGAAACCGGAGTACTTGGAGGAAACTCACCAAGCACAAGTAGAACATGCAAGGAGGAAATTGAACCCAGATTCTGGAGGTGGACGGTGCAAACCACTAAGCCACCGTGCTGCCAGTAATAATACATACACAAAATAATAAATTAATAATGATGATGCTCTCTGTTGTATACCCTTACCAAGCTCATATTTGTTGAAACATTATTGCCATTTGATTTTATATCATAAACCGCATAGCATAAATACTAGACTGGACAGAAATGAAAAAGGGTGGAAACATAAACAGCTGCATGTGTAAACTGCAGATAGAAAACCTAAACTGTTTGGTAGACCAACAAAGCAGTTTCCATTACAGCAAACTGAATCATTCACAATATAAACACAAAATAACAAACTCTCAATTGTACAGTCTAAATATTTTGCTAAAAATGTTGCATTTTTTGTTTCCACTGCTTACTCCCAAAGGTTTTGCTCCTTGTAATGTTTCTGTAAGCTCAATGCATTTGCTAAACAGGATTTTTGATCAGATATACAGTACGTACTGTACAAACCTCGGCCCTACAGTATGTCTATCCTCCTATACCTACAGTAGAAGTATTTCCTGATTAAAAAACAGAATGCTAAACTCAACCTTACAGGACATACAGTACAGTATACGTGTGCTCTTTCTTTCAAACCTTTTCTCCAGCTTTCACCAGAGCATGCCACTCCTCACAGGTCATTAGGGTAAAACCTGATTTATTGCACTGCCTCATGCTCGACTTCAGCAGCACATGCCTAGGCTCTTTCACTTTCATGCTTCCTTTGTCATCACTCAAGAGAATGGAGATCAATTTTACGGCAGGTTTCGTTCACCCCTAGCCGGCATGGCACACTTCGCATCATCTGCACCTCCCTCTGCTGAGTGCATGCTTTTGTTTCTTTTTTTTTCTGTTTTGCAAATGGAGGAGAGTGAATGGGGGTAATATTACACCCGATCGATGCTATACAATGTGGCACACTTCACTTCTCCACTTTATTCTGTAACAGCAGGGAATACAATACCATATGACACCTTAAAACCACCATAAATAAATTCAGTCTGAATAAATTCTGAATGTCATCATATTTTTTCAATAATAATAATAATAATAATAATAAAACACATATTTTATATATCTCCCCTGAAAATGACCTTACAAAAATAGCATATTCCATTTTCTCCCTTTCTGTAATGGCTTGAAAGTTGTGAATCAATTTTTATCAGTTTTATAGCACCCCTGTTCTCCTTCGCTCCCTCCTCACTCACCTTCTCTTTTTAAAGAAGCAGAAAATCCATTTTAAAGGGCCCCTCTTTCAAGATGGCCGTCTAGTCAGCTTCATGGACCCCTTAAAAAGCGGAATGAATCAATTTGAAATCACATTTCTATCTCCTCCCTAGCACATGTGAAACATCTGGCCCTCATCTGAGATTTACCTTTCAAAAGGAGAAAGTGGCCCAAATGGTCTTTTAGTCCAAATTTGCCCCACCTCGGTCTCAATAAAGTGGAAAATGCAAGCGTTCTCCTTCCATTCTTTCACAGAAAAGCAGGAGGACATCAATATCTCTAAAACTGACATGCACATACAATATACCAATCTGTTGCATTCTATGCAGTTCCCATTAGCATACACCCCCCCTCCCCCTGCCCCTTTAGTCCCATTACTCCATGTGGTCGTCCTAGAGGTCATACTGAAGTCATGTCTAATAATTCACCATCACTTCTTCATCAATTCATTCCCACTTTTTTAAAATGGACAGCTTGTGTTTTAGCAAAGAGATTCTTTTACTCACATTGATTAATCAGTGATTATGTGGGAATTAGCAACTGTTCATTACCATTGATTTTAGTTCAGCACACTTGATCTACACTACAGAATACCATCTAGTGAATTTTTAGACAACCCTTTATAGGGGAGTTGATCGTAGACAACATCCTGGTTTCCAGTGTACCAGCTAACAATTCGAGGTTAGCAGAACTTTCTTAGAACCTTAAGGATTTCGGTTCCTAGAAAGTCAAACTGTCTAGTTTTCTGGAAGTTCCTGGAAGGTTTTGGTTAATGTTCTGAGAAAGTTCCAATAACATTCTGGTTAAAGGTACGAGAAATGTTTCTGGAATGTTTTTTGGATAATCTTACAGAAACATTGTAATGTAAAACACTGTTTTATGAACTATATTTGTAGGTTCTGGGAACATTGTTGAATAACCATTCTGAGAACATTTTAACAGTCTACCAAGCTAACAGGGAGCATTTAGTGATTCTTGTTCTGCTGCAATGTTACATAACTAACATTCTTTTAACATTAAATAATCACAAATGACTATATGATAAAACCAACCTTGATTCTTATTTTTGGTTTAAATACCCACCACATCAGTGTTCATATGGTATAATATATACAGCATGCTCAAGAGCAACAAAATTAACAACAAATTAGATATCCATTTTATAACATTTAATAATGGCACGGTGGCTAGTGATTAGCACTGTCACCTTGCACCTCCAGGGTCTGGGTTTGATTCCTGTGTGTGCATGGAGTTTGCATGTTCTCCCCATGCTTGGTGGGTTTCCTCCGGGTACTCCGGTTTCCTCCAATAGTTCAAAGACAAGCAGATTAGGCTAATTGGCGTTCCGAAATTGCCCATAATTTGTGAATGTTGACTGGAGGTCCTTAATACAAAGGTCACTACTGGCATCCACGGTCCCTAGTTAGACTACAGAGGTTCATGTTAAGGTGACAAGTGATGTGAATAGTTTTATCCAGTTTTATTATGACATATTTTATGTTCATTGTTAAATTTACTTCGATGTTTTCGTTAGTTTTTTGGCTGCTTCTATCGATGGACCACCACAACGAACCATTTGATCTGCATGCACATTGGCACAGGTTTTACGCCAGATGCCCTTCCTGACACAGCCCTCCCATTTTATCCAGGCTTGAGACCAGCACTGCATCCATTGGCTGGGGTTTGGGCATCGGGTGGGAACTGAACCCAAACCTTCCATATGGCAGGCAAGAAACCCACCACTGAGCCACCGATGTTTCCTTTTTTCTTTTTATTATTTTCGGTAGCTTTTGAAACTTGCTCAGTGCCGTGCTAACTGATGCACATGATGTAGTTTAGCTGGCAAGCAAGCCAAAGTTAGCTAACGCTAGTCAAGCAACATCGACAACTGACAAAGAAAACCAAATGGTTTCGAATTTGGAAAACCAAATAAAACATTTCTGACTTTTTCTCCCTCCCTGCCCATCCAAACTCTCCTCTACATCAGATACAGAGACTCCAGTCAGTACAGACAGAAATGCTGTACATCATGGTCATCTATACATGCTGTACATCATGGTCATATATATATGCAGGGATTGGAGGAGGGACAGTCTGATACAATGGCCCCTAATTTATTGATGATGTTAGGAATAAAAATGCCATTGTCATGTGGTGGGATGGCAGTTTGCAAACATTGGTGATATTTAAAATGGCAGATGTAAAGAATCTCACCTTCCTACTGTTCAACACTTACACTATAAGTGTTACAATAGCAGCTCTGGTTGGGTAAACTTAAAAAGTGTGAACAACACTTAGATGTATGAAATGTATGAAACAAAATTTTATTAGTAACAGCAATATTTTGAGGTTTGCTTGAACGACCTCGCAAGAAATATATATACTTTTTAAAAAAATAAATATATTGTGAAAAGGGCAACGATTTCATGTGCAATTTATGTGCTCGTTCTAAATGAACTCCTTTTTTCAGTAAACACTTTCATCTTGTCAGGGTGTTTGTTAGGTATGGGCACTGCAACATCTTAGCCAGTGAAATATTTTTTTTAATCTAGCCAAACTATCTATATTTTCTTAAAATAAGTTTACAACAAAGCAAATGTGAGATAATTAGGCTTATTTCCAGTCAAAAGTTGGAATTGTAAGCGAAAAGTTCTTGTTCTATTGGCAGAAAATGTAGCTTTTTTCAAGAAATACATTACTAAAACAAGGCAAAATTTAGCTTAACCCTTTTATTTAATCTTGATTATAAATAAGCTTAATAATCTTATATTTGTTTTGTTGAAAACTTAAGAAAACATAAATACAATTAATTATTTCCCAAGCTATGTCCCAGGACTGCTCGGTCCGTGGTGCGAACACACACATATTCAATGTGTACTCCAGCTCCAGATGACTGAATTGAGTTACATTAAAACAACTTGTTTTTGCACATCAAGTAAGATTTTATTGGTTTATTTCCCTGGAAAAGCCCTGGATAAAATCCAACACTGAGCTTTCACCTGTGCTGAGGATCAAACCCAGCCTTCTTTCATTCAGCAACAGCCACGTCACCACTGCACTGCTCTACACCACATACTTTAACTGTGTCTATTTAATATAATTCACCATCATCATCAGATTTCATAAAGTTCATAAATGGAAATTGGTTTCCATTAAACGACACATATTATGCAAAATTCACTTTTAAATTAATTTTTAGATTTAAGACTGTCCAGTGTGTGTACAAATAAAGTCTATTTTTGCATCAAACAACCCAATTCGATTTCCCTCCTAATGTGACCTCATATAAGAAACAGACATGGTTTGAGGTATATAATAAGAGGTAACAAAAAAAAAAAAAAAAAAAACTCTGTCAAC
>JAOTRS010008696.1:0-11367 GCA_028565755.1 Dinotopterus cunningtoni | reverse complement strand
GGGTGGGGGCATGGCTTACATGATTTATGCATCATCCCCTCATTTCATTCAATAACTTGTAATAATAGTCATATTTCATCATGGACAGCACGTTAGAGCAAAGAGTGAATGTAAAATTCTGAGTGAAAATCTGCCACAGAAGCATTTCTGTCCTGAGGGCCCAGACCTTTTAATAGCAAATGCTACTTCCAGGTTTTCAGGTGTCAGATGGAGGCGTACGGCAAAAACACAGAGCTTGTAAACGGTGATAATCTCCAAACTTTTTGATACCACTTGTATAACAAAAAACACACACACGCACATACATACACCAAGAAAAGCTTAAAAAAGTAAAATGTTAACTTACAGCTGCAAAGATTCTGTAAAGCAGTGAGTGATAAAACCAAGCTTATTATCAGCAGCACTGATTGTTATATAAAAATAACTGTTTATATGGTGAAGGTTTCTATAAGGAAATGTTTGTGTAACATTTACAGAGGAAGTCTTAAAGATCTGTTCCTTAAATCTAAAATGTTAAATAAAATTTGACCTTAAATAGAAGCATTTTAAACTGAGTCGTTCTTCAGTACAAAACTATTAACACATTACTTTGGTGTGAGTGGAATATAACACTTGAGAATGTGCTGTTATAGAAATACTGTAAAATTAAATGAGGGGATTAACTGCACTTGGTGTTTGGTTGATCGGCCTACCCAGATATCCTTTAAGTTGACCTTTGATACCCCCCTTATGCCTCAGGCAGACCTTACATGTCCGGATATAATGCCAGACATCCGTGTGAATGGTGGGCCACCAGGCGACGTCTAGGAGCCTCAACAGGGTATTTAGCCCATCGGGTGGTAATGGAAGTGTTGCAAGAACTTCTGGGTTAAGGATTGGGGGACCACCAGTTGGAATTTTTATACCCTACTGTATAACGCCCCCTGGTGGTGTTCAAAGGTGATCAGTGGGTTATGCACCTCCCTCAGATGCTCTCCTATGTTTGTGAGTTTACATATTTTTTTGTGGTTGTTTTTCCATTTTGTGGAAGACTTAGTGAAGACATACTGTAGCACCATGGGTCCCAAGAATGTCCCAGTTTGGTTTTTATAGCAGCCGCTGCCAAGAGGAATCATACATTAAGGTTTACTTAATTTTAACGTATATTTATTCAATATTTTACTATATTTATTTACATACATTTACATGTATTTTTTTTTAAATATTTTGATTGTTTTTATATGCAGAAATTTGATTCTGTAAGTGTGCCACATGGAGGGGGGGGGTGGGTCTAACTGTATAAATACATAGTTCATTGGTGGTCATTGTGCAAGGAAGGCAAGTCAAGGGTCCATCCTTTCCATGACAATCTTCAACAGAGAAGAAATAAATACCTGATGTTAATATGAGCGTCTGGTGTAAGGACAATGCATTAAGATACACACAAAGAGACACACAAAGTGTGTGAGCAGTCTTACTTCGACATGTGAGTGTGCTCTCTCTCTCTCTGGTGCATGAGTGCGCTCTCTCCTGTGTGTGAGCACTTTCTCTCTTCCCTGTGTGCGAGTGTGCGCACTTTCCCCTGTGTGCGAGTGCGGTCTTTCTCCTGTACGTGAACACGCTTTTCTACTGTGTGATCTGTCTCTCCCCTGCATGTCAGCTGCATGTGAGTATGCTCCCGCTCCTGCAGGTGAGTGCGCTGCTTCCCGTGCTTGCTCCATTCCCTGCATGTGAGCGCACTCTCCTGTGTGAATGCGCTCTATCCCTTGCGTGTCAGCTGCATGTGTGCGCTCTCTCCCCTGTGTCTTAGCGTGCTCCCTCTCCTGCATGTGTTCTCCTGTGTGAATGCGCTCCTTTTCCTGTGTTTGAGCGCACTCTATCCCTTGTGTGTGAGCGTGCTCACTCTCCAATGTGTGTGAGTGCTCTCTCCTGTGTGTGAGTGAGCTCTCTCCTGTGTGTGCTAGTGTATGTTGACCTTCCTGTGTCTCTCATCATAGGAAAAGGCAGGTCACTGTACCTATACAAATTGTACACTGTACAAATGATTCAGTTAAATGAAGAAAACCTAAAATGTCATTGTAATATTTAAGACTGCGAAAGTGACTGATGCAGATCTGAGTAGCTAGAGAATCATTTTGTGCAACAAAGGTCCTGTAACGCGCCAACATACGTCTTGTAGCGCTTCGCTTCTTGCACCATATGATCCCATATAGTGTCGTTCTTACAAGTCAGTGTCCGATAGTACTTCATATGTTCTAAAACCGTTTGTACCGAGTCCTTGTGAGACTCGAGTTGCTGCTCTAGAGACAGAGGTGTGGGGAATGAAGGTAGGAGTGGAGGGTGATATGCCTGCGTATTGCGTGAGACAGGATAGAGTGGAGGAGCAGAGTAACATGCAGCGATGTGATTAATAGTTGCGACCCATGATTTCTGCTCTACTTTACTCTCAGCCTGGAGGTAGAAGACTCTGGATTCGGCGGTCCTGAGGCACAGTACATGGGGCCTCTTTCTGCAAATCAGAGGGTACGCCACGGCGTGATGTAGTCCAATGGTGTTCTCTCTATCTGGCTCACAGATAACTTTTTGTAAGTGAAGAACCATGCCTTTTAAAACTGCAGTACAAGGCTTCCATGCTCTCTGGGATGCTCTGGTTTTTCTCCCGTTCTTGTCCATAACTTTTTTGCAGCTGAGATATCCTGTTTTTTGGCCAGAGTTAATAGGGTTGCTGTCAGCCCCAAATGTTGAGTTACAGCTGGTTTCATTTTGGCTTTTGGGTTGACATTTAGTTCTTATGCTGAACGCATTTAGTGGAATCATTTTAATCCTTTCATACACAATCTCCAAGTCTTTCTGAGGATACAGACACCTGCATGCGCAACCCACATTATTTAGGTTGGCTATAAATTCTTTACAGGTCATTTTCCTACCTTGGTTTCCACCATTAAGATCAGCATTCAGCAAGATTATGGCCCAGCTCAGGTAATATGCTGCAATCTGTAACTGGGGTGATAGTTTTTTACACTTGATGTACTGCTCAGAGAAGTGAGCAATAAACAGATGCTGAAGCTCAAGTTCATCCTCTGGCCAAAGCATTTCGAGGAACATTTGAAGAGCATTGCTCATAGACATAGAATCAAAATTAAAGAACATCACGTACGCTTTTAAAGTTTCCTTGGCTAATTCCAGATCCTCACTCAGCTGCTGGATGACCTCCGGACATCTGAATTTCTCCTGTTCGTAGAGCTGCTTGGCGAGGCTTTCCGCTTTCAACTGGATTTGTTTGTGCTTCCCAACATCTCCCTGCTCATTTCTAACAGAAACCACATGTCTCCTATTAGTCCTGCCTGGCTTTGTTAAGTTTCTATTAACCAATGATAGCAAAGAAGCATACACCATAGTTATTAATTTGTTAATATGTCTTTGTGTAGCAAAAAAATCTGGGATAAATTAAGCTGTGATGAGAAATCTCATACAGCGTGTGGACGCCTTTCTATTCATACATCATTACTTCAATCCCCAAACCAATCTGCTGGATGATGTAATAGAGAGTCTTGTCATCATGTCATCATAGAGAGAGTCATGTGATCCCAACATGGAGGTGTTGGCTTTGGCGTGGAAGGTTTGTTAATGCCTTTGTTACCCTCCGAGGCCTGGTGGGGGTCAGGGAGAGATATGATCAAACCTTACAGGTGGGTCTGAAGTTAGAAACAAAGAGGCACAAAACTTAAGCTTGTGTTTAGCTTGCCTGTATAATTTAATCTGCATCTCCATGACCAGAAAAATGATAACATTGATTCAAGCATGAACAATAAGTCCCATGTAATACCCGGTGTGTATCACTAACCAGGACAACCCAGCATTTTCATTAGGGTACAGTTAATGTAAGAAATTGTCAAGTATTACCAAGATTACAGCATTTTTGAAAAACTGTGACTCTAGTATGTGTAAATAAATCAATAATTTGAGCATTGTACATTAGAATGTACTTGTGTTATTCAAAATATTCTTTTTTAACAAGCTAAATGAAGAGAAAAACAAACATTTTCCACATTTGGCTCAACTCAGTTCAACAACAGTTACAGCTTTTCTCTCGATGAAACAAATTAAACACAGCAATTCAAACAGTAAATAACCTAGCAAAATTCTCAAATGATGTTTCACATGCCGACTACCTTAGTACATATATTTAATAACCACATAAACATACAAAACTGCAGTGGCCTAAAGCAAAACAACATGTACTGTATATACATGCTCTTGTTTCTGACACTTATTATGGCAAAAATCCCTATGGTTCTAACCTCGCTATGGCTCTGTATGCTACTGTATTCACTGGCAACAAGTCGATTAGTTTAGCATAATAGTAGTGTACAGTGGAACATTGGATTGCGAACATAATTCGTTCCGGAAGTATGCTGCAATATTATATGTATATTAAATTGAATATTCCCTTAAGAAATAATGAAAACCTAGATGATTCGTTCCACAACCCAAAAATTTTCATATAAACATGATTAATATCAAAATAGAAAGTAAAAATAAAACAAATTAACCTGTACTTTACCTTTAAAAAGAATTGTGACTTGTGTTAGACAAGAGAGAACAGGGGACTACTGTGTAGAATGACTTTCACACACTCATGTGCGCGCATGTGTGCACACACACATTACCAGAATCACTGCTCTAAACAGATTGATTTCCCGCACTGCTACAGCCTTTTAACTTTTTTTTCTTCATGAAGCCCATTGTTGCACTAAAGAACAGTTACTACACTTGGACACACAAAAAAAAGCTTTAGGCGCACACACACACATGGTCACAGTGTTATAGTAAACAGTTCACGAGCGCACAGATGTCGACTATACGAGTGACGCACGCGCCTTAAGACTGACCATGGGTGACAATTACCCACAATCCCACAGCACATGGGAGAGAAGAACCATTGGCTCAGTTGTGATCATGTGACGCTCGGCAGACAAAGCGGATGCATACTACAGTACTTGGTTATGAAGACCTCGCTTGTTTAACAAGTTAAAATTTATTTTTATATATTTTGCTTGCCTTATAAAACGCTCACAGACCAAGTTACTCGCAATCCAAGGTTCCACTGTATACCTATACATATTTCTCACCATATTACTGTACAGCAAAACTACATAACTGCATGCTTTTCATGTTACTACCACAGATTCCCAACACTCTTATATCTTACTCCAGGGTATTTACATCTCATTTGGAGGAATATTAACCCACCTTTAGATAGGAACAAAGAGGCACGAAACTTTATCTTGTATTCATCTTGGCTGCAAGATTTAATCTGCAACAATGGCCTTGATGGGGTTTTAGGTTCCTCTGTAGCGAAAAAGCTCCATCTAGTGACTTGTTTGACATTTATAATTTTATAAAACATAAGAAAAGAAAAAAGGAAAACATTGGAGTCTTAACTGTTACCCCACATGAACTGTACGACAAAGAACTTTATAACTATTGTATTTAGCTGTCTTAACTACATATTATTTATTTCATGTAAATAATTTTTTTTATCTTTTACGCCTTTAGAAGAAATATAATAAATTCAAATGATGTACGATGGTGAAATCAGCTGTTTTTGTGTGTGTCTGTAGGTGTGTGTGTGTGTGTGTGTGTGTGTGTGTGTGTGTAAAAGGTGTAAGAAGTGTGACACACAAAGGCGAGGTCTTGGGGAAAAGGTGAATTTTATTTAGAAAAATAGGGAAAGAAAGGGTTTAAAGAGGGAGGAAGAAAAAAAAGGGGAGGGAAGTGGTCTGTGTGTGCAAGTGCAGGTCTGGATGCAGTACCCAACTGGCATGTGGGCACGAGGCTGGCAAGCGATGGTGGCAGGCAAAGTGGCAGAGTGGGCCCATGTGTCGGTAGCGGCTCCTGCATGCTCCCTAAGTGACTCCTCCCTTTGACGTGGCCAACCGCCCCCCCAGCTCTCCTTTGGGTGCAGCCTCAGACAGGATTTCCTTCTGGGTGACTTTCCCGGCTGGGAATGAAGCCTTAATGTGTATATACAGCAGCCTTTTTTTCCTTAACAGCCATGCCATTTTCCAGCAGCCTCGCCCCTTCGCACATCTGCAGTGCCTACTTAGTAAGCCTACAGAGTGGATGGCGGTGGTGCACACCGTGCCAACGGTTGAAATGGATTCCTAATGGCTGTGAGCAAAGTCACTTTTTCAAACCTGTAAAAAAGTTAAACTAGCACTAGCTGGATAAATTTGTGCTATATTTATTTCACCATGGTTTTGTTGAACTGTCCACTCATTTATTTTTATTGTCTAGCTGAATTAAAATGTCCCAAACCAAAATGAGCATTATTTTCTAAGTCAGGCAGATCTTTGGGTAATGCACTGATCACCAGGCCAGCTTGATGCTCCTCCCACCATGATTCACAAATTATAGTACTGCTGAACTCCTTCAATCACTTAGATTTGAGCAACAACCCCTGCTCCAATTTAAGTTAATTG
The DNA here is from genome assembly GCA_028565755.1 of Dinotopterus cunningtoni. Classification (NCBI taxonomy): domain Eukaryota; kingdom Metazoa; phylum Chordata; class Actinopteri; order Siluriformes; family Clariidae; genus Dinotopterus; species Dinotopterus cunningtoni. The sequence continues at coordinate 4,903 of JAOTRS010008696.1, read as the reverse complement.
GTTCCATCTTGCAATAAAATTGTTTATTTCATTCTTCCATTTGGAACTTTGAGTAGATACTGTAAGGTCTTACTCGCTTGATCACTTTTTGACTTTTTTCAACCCCAATAGTGGTCCACTCGGCACAGCTCTTACTTGTGCAAGACAGAGTAAGCACGGCATGATTCAGGCAGAACAGCCTGCAATTTAGACCAAAAAGAACACAATTCAAGCTGAACAGGGTATAACTTGAAGAAAGCAGGACCTAAGATGAACATGAACTTGGTAGGGACACTTTCTCATTATCCTCTGCAAAGCACTGAGCAGTGGAGCTCGCCAGATTTGCTTCCACAGTGCACTGGTTAAGGATCCAGGCCTGAAGCTGGGTTTATTTGGCAGTAGCATGTGCTGATTGTTGCTGTAGGTCACACAGATATGATGCTACACCTCTGCTTGCTTGTCGTCCACATGTGGGCTTCGCAGTGAGTACAGGTGGAGGAGTCATCCTGTTTGCATCACTCCTGTGCTTTCTGTATCACTGGCCATGTAAACATCCGCCTTTCCCTGTGTTGAAGTTGGAGGTAGAAACCTGTCCTGTTGGTCTTAGTTGCATGCTCGTTTCCTTTATCTTCCTGTCAGAATGCAATAAAAGCAGTCTGCTTCTGAGATAAACCTTACTTTGTGCCATCACTTTATTCACTCATGTTGGTTTACTTGTTATAATATTACTATAATGAGCTAGCTGAAAAAACAGTGCAGAATTCCACGCTGGGTGTCTGGTAGAGCAGTTTACAGCAAAACATCACATTCCTTTCCTATAGAACTCTTCAACCACACCCTTTCATCATACACTATAACTCAAATGACATAAAACAATGACACAGCCAGCCACTAGAGGGTGTCAGAGACATACAGTAATTGTTGTAATTCTAATTTCCTGTTATAACATCCATTTGCGTTATACTGTATATGAACAATGTTGTGAATGACAGTTTAATCCTTATGGCCTATTTCACTTCAGGTCTGTGCTTATCGAGGACACCTTACTGACAAAATCGCCACTAAATAGTCAAGGTATAGCTTTTTAAGTAGATCTTAGCAGTGTTTTGTTTATTATAAACTAAATGTTATTTAATTATTTTAATCCATTATGTTGTTATTAGAAATTAGCAAATGTAAAGTCATATAATGTGATTAAATGATATATAATGCCATATAAAATTGGTACAAGCTATGTATGTGTGTGTGTGTGTGTGTGTGTGTGTGTGTGTGTGCATGCAAAACAAAAAACACTTCCCTCTCCTCACCCTCCTGTCTTATTTGTATGTGTCTGCTTGTGATGTTTAAGGCTATACTGTATTGGGTTTATACTTTTGACTCAGGAAGTGTATTTCGTTGTCGCACATCATGACTGAGTCAGTGAGATCAGTATACACAATCAGCCATAACATTATGACCAGTGAGAGATGAACTTCCTCTGATCACCAACTATACAGCAGTAATCTGGTGACAGGATCATGGGCACACAGGGCTCACTCATGCCCACAGGGACCAAAGGCTCGTCCGGTCTGATCTTACAGAAATACCAATGCAGCACAAATCAGTGAAAAATATCAACCTGGCTGATGGAGCACCCGTGGGATTCACTGAACAAAAAACTCTAAACCTTAACTAGAGAGAGAGAGAGAGAGAGAGGATCCTGTGATATAAACAGTGTTGGGGGACGTTACTTTTTAAAGTAACTAATTACATTACAAAATTACTGTCATTAAAAAGGAATCAGTTACATTACGGCGTTACCTTCTGATAAAAGTAACTAGTTCGAGTTCTTTTCCACTGCAGAAAATGAAAACTCCTTTGTGATTCCTCATGCATGTTGTTTTAATTAAGACCTATAATCGGCCCATAATCCATTAACTTCTAACAGCAGGAGGGGGGCGGGTTATCGGCGGCGGGGACGGGGCTTGTAGGACGAGTTTCACACACACACACACACACACACACACACACACTTACAAACAAACGGAATAACTGCTGTTTAGTTTACGGATTACATAAATTGTCTGAATAACGGATTACATTTTTGAAAAAAATAACTGAATAACTCCGTACTTAAATGGCGGACCTAACGCGTTAGATTACTTGTTACATCAAAAAAAGTAATGCAAGTACTCTACGAAGTAACAAAGTAACGCGTTACACCCAACACTGGATATAAATATAAATCTCTGTAAGATTTTAATTTGATTTAAATAAAAAAATTAATAAAATGTTATAAAATGGATTATATTTGTTAAAATATAACCAAAAATAGTAGGTCGGGAAAATAATTTTGTGTGTGAGTGAGAGAGAGAGAGAAAGTGTGAATGTTGCATGCGATCTCTGTCCATCTTCCTGTTATAGCAGCTTGTGGCCATTTATAAACTTTAGTGGTGATACTAAAGTCATACTGGGTGTTCTCTTCCCCTTAATGAGCTGTGTGTGTGCGTGTGTGTGTGTGTGTGTGTGTGTGTGTGTGCGTGTGCAAGTGTGCACATGTGGATGTGTGTCTCTCTAACTGTGAAGATATGCATTCATGATTCACTCCCTTCCTGTTTATATATTTTGACACTCTTATGATATCAATAAACATCTTTTCAAGAACATAATTCTCATTTTAACTCTTTTTAACTCACACACACACACTTACACACACACACACACACACACACACACACACACACATTGTGAAGTTCTAACTAAAGAAGAGATGAAGATGCTGCACTTGGCTCTGATTCTGCTCTCGCTGTCCGGTATGAAACATCATCTCACTCTTAGACAGAATTATTGTTCAGAGTTTTAACTGTGTGCTGATTGTTGTTGCAGTGTGTACACTCAGTTACTGGATTATACCCCCCCCACACACACACACATTATACTATATAATATTAGTGAATGTTTTACTTTGATCTCTGATACTTTGATTAAAGATTGTACTCGTGAAGTGAAGTTTTATGAGCACATGATGATTAATAAGTGATGAAATATATGTTGTTCTGTATTATACAGCAGTGGTGGACTATACACAAATATATTTTAAAAAATTACGGAAACCATTATATTGCATCCTTTTTTTGTACGTAGATGGATGAGTGCATTGATCACACAGGCGCCACCGACAAAGAGTGTGCATTTGTGCGCACGCAAATGTATCGCCCTCCCTCTCTATTAATTAGTTTGGTCTATTCTATACATGTCCTGAAACACACCCTAAACACGCCCACCCTAATTTACATAGGGAGAGATATTGATCCTTTTTCAATACAGCGAATTTCTCTGAGCAAATAATTAATAATAATGTCCATGGAAGAAAAAGAGGAAAAAAGAAAAGGATCCAACAGCAGGGTTAGGGATGAAGAACCAACATTAGCTGGCGCTAGTAAACTAGTTACTCATTTTAATTATTATGGTAGTCAATATTAATTCGAAAAAATGCTGAAAAACCTTATTTTTAATTAATATTGACTACCATAATAATTACTAGCACGAGCTGATGCTGCTACTGATTTTATTCCGGCTTACCTGTTTAGTTGATTGGCATCCTTTTCACTCGGGTAAAGAAGGGGAGAGGTGTTGGTCATCATCAGCAGGTACTGGTTCATCATCACTGACCCTGCGGCACTAGCAGCTTACACTGATGAGTGGTGTATCTTACACTGCATCAAGATGATACCCGCTTACTAGCTAAAATATTGTGTTTATAGTTGTATATGTTGTTTGTCTTAATGTTATTTCCTTTTTTTTTGTTTTCTGTGATAATTCAAATAATATGTTTAAATAACATTTATTTCTGTATGGCACTATATTTTTATACTAGTAAGCGGTGTTAAAAATTAGTCTGCACATCAATGAGTCAATGTATTATGTGGGATGTGGTGGGCTGCTGTGGGCCAGGAAGTCCAGGGCCACTTTTTGGTCTCAGTCCGCCCCTGTTGTACAGTAATGAAATAGGAGAGATAGGTTTCTGTAGATCAGACTTGTTTGTCTGGTGCATCTCATGGTGCTTGATTGGATTAGGATCTGGGGAATTAGAGACCGGGACATGGTCTTTGGTCTGTTTGTCTGCTGGGCCTGTGTGCAACGTGCTGTAGTACATTGGGTGTTCTGGTGCCGTTCTATTGGGTTTTCTGTGGAATTGGACTAGACAGGCTACAGGCTTCTTTTTTTTTGTAAAAAAAAAATATTTGCCCTTGCTGTTTTTTTTTTGTTTTTTTGCATATTTGTCCAATGATCCAAATCATCAAACAAATTTCAATAATACACAAAGATAGTCTGAGTAAATACAAAAAGCAGTTCTTAAATGATTATTTCATTTATTAAGGAAAAAAAAAGCTGGTGAAACCTGCCTGGTCGTATGTGCAAAAGTCATTGCCCCCTAAACCTAATAACTGGTTGTGCCATGGAGGCAACAACTGCAATCAAGCGTTTGTGATCGCTGGAACTGAGCCTTTCACATCGCTTGAAAGAAAATTTTGTCCCAGTCTTCTTTGCAGGATCTTCTGCAGTTCTTTGAAGGATCTTCTGCAGTTCTCTGTTTAACTTTAAATGTCAATCTGTCTAGTTCCAGCTAGCTGGCTAATTATGTAGGTGTTACATGTACGGGGTGTGGACTTTGGAAGAGGCATAGTCGCAGAGGTGAACTGCTGGAAAGTCTTTTAATAAAAGGAAACAAAGCATGAACAAACATCCCTAAACATGGAACTTTGAAAGAGCTAACACAACAGGCACTAATGTAATTAGCTTTAAACAGAAAACACGGTTCAAACTCCAAATCATACACCCTAAAAAATACTGGGTTAAAAACAACTCAGTTTGGGTTGTTTTTAACCCAGCTGCTGGGTAAATATTGGACTAACTACATGCTGGGTTAATTTAACCCAGCAAA
>JAOTRS010008656.1:0-11368 GCA_028565755.1 Dinotopterus cunningtoni | reverse complement strand
ACTAAAATGTCCAGACTTTTAGTCGACTAAAACTTGACTAAACAAAAAAGATGTCTATATGACTAAATATGATAAAAACTAACAGGGATATTTATCCCGGAACTAAGACTAAGACTAAAATTAAAAGTAGCTGAAAAAATTAACACTAATCTTGTACACAGGGTCATGGGGGGTCCTATACCCAGGAGAGCAGGGTAACCCCTGGACGTGGTGTCAATCCATCTGAACTTTTGTTTAATTACATAGTATATGATAACTGTTTAATTATATGATTAATGCGTATTAATTCACAAACACAAAAATAACCTGGGCATCCACAGCCCACTCCGATTATTTTAATTAAATAACATGGTGAAAAAAGTCTCTTAACAAATGAATAGTTTAAAAAGAAATATTTAGAGAGAAGACAACATACAGTATCTCATGTGTTGACGCTGAATTGGTGAACATACTGATACGCTGCTCGCCACAAAGGTGTCACACACACTAAGATTTCGCTGAGTCACCTTTAGCTTTTAATACAGCACAATAGTTCACGTAGTGGCGAAATCATGTGAGAAAATGATTCCCCAGCTCCCAGAACTCTTCCACAATTTGAGTACTGAAACATGTGTGTGTCATCAAAAAGAAAAAAATAACCCAATGAGGTGATAACCAGGTCATCCAGTACGTTTAAGTTGTCAGCTGGCTTCATTTTATTGCCACATGATGTTGCTGAGTCTAGACCTGACCAACTGGAGCAACCCCAGGTCATAACACTTGTACAGTGGCCACTATGCATTGTATCCATCATCCATCATACGATCAGTCTAAACTCATCAGACCACATTGAATCAGCAAATTAAAACATTTTTCTGATTAGTCTCACTAACAATTGGTTCTTTAAGGACCACAAAGCTGTTTAGACACAATCCTGTAAGTTCTCATCACATTGTGCATGTGGAAATGCTCTTACGTTCACTATAACCATGATTCCTAATTCCTGATCTCGATCCATGACTTTTCCCCGGCCATCTAGGTTGAATAGTCTGGGTTATTGTGCATTTTCAGTCAGTAGCAGCCTCTAAACCACCCTGGAATGAGCCGCCCCTGTACATCAGGCCCCTGATCTTCCTATTTTTTAATCTCACCTCAAGAGAGTTTTATACTCTTTGGCATTTATACTGTACAGTATGAGAAGATACTCCATTCCTGTTTTATTAATTATTTATTGTTTTATTTGCTTATTTTATTCAGTGACGGCAGACGACTTATTGTTGTTTACCGTTTTATTTGGATTTTATTTGATTTGATTTCTATTACTGTATGTTTTTATAGTCTGTTTCTATTTCTGCAGCTGTATTTCTATTTCAGGATTGTATAGCCCTTTGGTCGACTGTGTTGTGTTAAATGTGGTTTAAGAAATAAATCTAACTTGACATTTGACTTCACCGCATTTCTTTGACGAAGTTAATGACTTAACATTATCCTTCTAGATTTTAATAAGACTGGACAGTTCTTAAACCAATCACAGTCATGACAAATCTCCCTTAGTTATTTCCGTGGCTTGATGCAGGGCAATAATTTGACCTTTCTAAAGTGGTTACTTTTTTAACCCAGGCAGGGTAGTCTAAACAAAGATCTGTGCAGTCCAACACATCCAAAATATAACTTCACTCCAACACTTTCAAAACATGAGAGTCTGAAATAACGTATCCAGACAGAGAGGGTGCTAGACATAAGCTCTCAGTCATGTCTCTATCAGGGAAGAAATGATGCCATGATATCATCTTGACGGAAACTCATCCGTCCTTGCTTTAGTGAATAATCTCACCTGAAATTTGCAGATTTATACAGAACTGCTGACTCTCATACAGTACAGAACATCCTGTCAGTGTACTGTTGTTCGCCTTTACCCCTGTCCACCTGAATACTAGAATGATTTATAAGCCCTCTGTTCAGTGTCAGCCAGAAGAGGAGGAAATTCCCTCGGAGCCTTATTTCCTGTTAAGGTTGCTTTATGACTTTTCAGGGAGTTTTTTCCTCGACACCATCACCTCCAGCTTGCTCATTAGAGATCTTTCACACTTATTACTGTGTATCAGGTTTAAAATACGCTGAAATAGATACACCACCTTCATTTGCTCTTTCACTTCGTTGGATTTCTCACTGCATGCGATTAAACAAAAGACAAAAACATTGGCTATGGGACGTCTTCCTTTTTTTTTTTTTTTTTTACAGAAAAGGAAACACACCTCTAATAAATGCATGTAGAACTCATAAGGAGAAAAAAATATTCAAAAGAATATTATTATTCTAAATTGATAGTGTGTATTAATAAATATAGTGTTTATTTTTACATTGATTACGCCCTTATCCAGAGTGACTTACATTTATCCCATTACAGATCTGAGCAGTTGAGGGTTAAGGGTTTTGCTCAAGGGCAAAACAGTGACAACTTGCCTTTAATGCTGGGGTTTGAACCTGAGACCTTCCGATCATAAGACCAACTCAAATAACAACGTGTTACTGATATGAAAGGGATGTATAAGAAGCAGTCTCAGGGCAGGTTAGGGGCTTGGTCTGTGTCTGTAAAAAAGTTAGTCTGTTCTAACTATTGAATAAAAAACTTCTTCAGACTTGAGCACGGTCTTGAGGTCAGACATTTTATCAGACAGGCTGTGCTGAACAGAAAGGTAACAGTGATGAAACTTCCGTCTGAAGGCATTAATTGCCTTTCTAAGTACTCCGGGGTCGTTAACTGAACCTTAACTGATCTTTATAAGTTTAATTAATGTGACTTTAGGCTGACAGCAAATACCTTTATTTTGAAAAAGAAATACAACTTCAGCAAAGAGCATGAATCATATGAGGACGTCCTTCACTTACCACATCCCTTATGAAAACCATTCTACAGTACCATCAGCATTCCTACTGTACTGTAACTACAATCTAGAATACAGATGTGATCATCCTATATAACTGTAAGATCAGCAACTTTCTGTGTTCCACGCATTACCCGATTCCACTTAATGGAATTTGAGATTGCATCTGTATATCCTTTCTCAAATAAAGATTCTTGGATTGGATTATAGTCTAATTCACTTCTACTTTAAGTTTATTGAGGAGATTTAATGCATCAACATTCCAACTTTAAACACGATGATCAGTCATGGCTTATTGCTTTACATAGTAGACTGAAGGCAAAATTGCCCTCTTATCCCTTTCTTGCCCCCAAACCCTAGAAAATGAACACAAAAACAACAGGAAGCTCTATTCGCTTGACTTTCTCATGTCTTTCCTGACTCAGGAACCTCAATTTCGACGCAGCAGCTGAGGAGAGGTTCGGGGAAGGAGTTATCGGGTTCACAATCAATTTATATCAAACTGTTATATAAATAATCAAATCTAACATAAAAAGAAGAAACAGAAGTGTTGTGTATCAGGGCGGCTGGAATCACAGCTCTCGATCTTTCTCAGGAAATGGATGTTAACTTGGTTCCATGGTCACTGTACGTGTGTGTGCGCGTGTGCGCGTGTGTGCGTGTGTGCGTGTGTGTGTGTGCAGGTTTTCACTTCTTCCCTTCCTGCTGTTTACTATGAAATGTAATCATACTCCTGAGTGACTTCCTTCCCTCGTTCAATCTTCTCTCTGTCTCTCATTTATACACACACACACACACACACACACACACACACACACACACACACTTACATACAGTAAAGAGATACACATGAAAATATACAAGAAAATCTACAGTCATAGGCATACGGTACATTTAATAAAAGATAATAAAAGTTTTATTAAATTAAAATATGATCAAACTAAGATTAATAATTCTGAGTTAGTTTCACTGCAGCACTACTTCTCTCCTGGCAGTTTTTTTAGAGATCGGGGGAAGAAAAAAACGATTCAGTTACTGTATGTAGCACGATTTTTTTTTTTGTGTGCTGATTCACATAATCGCCACACGGACTACAAAATCTAAAAATTAACAAAAAAAAAAAATGTATATAATGATTTAATAATAATCCTCCAAACATGGAAATTAGTCTCAAACCCACTCTGCACACACACCGTTCTCGAAACAAACCCGTTAGAAGCCATGCGCGGCTGCTCGCGTGCTCGCAACTGATCGACACGAACCTTAAGAATTTAGAGGAAAATTGAGACGTCATTTTGCTCCGACACCATATTAATTTCAGAAACCGCGGAGGCAATTTGCCGTGCCCTTTTCTTCCGGTGCCTTGGTGGGCTTTTTTGAAAAATGTCAGCAAAATTATTAAAATACTGTAGATATCAGTAAGTGCAGCATGGGTGGGATCTGTTTATTTCTCGCTTCCTGCCACAACCCGCCGCTGGCGCTTTATACAGTACATACAGCCGCTTGGCACAGGGCTTATTTTGTTTGCTTTGCACAAGTGCGTCATACGTCATTACACAATGGTTGGTTCGGAACAAGCATTATCTCCTTAATAATCGCCTCCAAGTCTTTCAGAATCGTCTCTGAACAATCTGTGCTCTTATATTTACGCCTGCAGAGCTAACTATCTCTTAATGCAAGTCTGAATCCCAAATCGCTCTCCAACCCCTGATCAAGGGCACTACTTGCTGTGTATGTGTGACATTAGATTGTCCCCCCATATAGTTTCCATTTAACACTATTTGGGATTCAAACCTGGAATCTGGAGCCAATATTCTAAAGTGGAAATATAAAGAGAAACTTATAAAAATTTACAGGACTGTCCACCACCTCCATGGTTTATTCTCCTCAAGGTTTGCCAACATAGTACAAGTAATTGAATTAAAATTGAATACTACTTTCGCCCGTGTTAATTACACCAACTGTTGGTCGCCAGTTGCAGAAGGATGTGGGTTGTTGGTGAAGCAAACGAAACAGATCGTAACTTGTCGATAATAAATGCTTTTGCATAACTGTTGTATAAATGCAATATCACACTCGAGGTTGTACTCTACCGCCTACGAACCACATCACAGCCGTGCTATATGGAGCAGTACAGTACTCCCGCTCCTGTGATACTGCTTAAGTAATCATCAGTCTATGTATGTGGCTTTCTAACTTTTTCAGAGGAAAAAATAACCAGATATGAAAATATTTTTAATATTTGATACATCAAAACACCGGACTGTATTTGTTGCAACAAGTGCAAGTTGGAGCTCGCCCAGTACACGACAGATAAGAATAGTTTAGTTTTATATACACAGTACGCACACACCACTAGGCCTAAAAAAACACTCTTAAGATCTTATTTGAGAGGCGGAAAAAGTTGATTTTCTCCTCTAAAGCGCTTTAAAATATTAATTAAAACATTATGCCGCTTGCTCAATTCAGACATTTACACTCACTGTGTCCTGACAGTCTTCCATAATCTAAATGATGCCAAGGACATAAAGTCATAGGATACATAAATGTAAACATCACATTCTTCTTGGCATGTAATGATCTGCTGTGTATGATGTAATCAATATCTACCCCCCCGCCAGGCGTGACTGCTAAGTTGCCTCTGTAAAGTTGCCCCTTGTAAAGCTTTAAACAGGAATCCGCGCAGAAGCTCTTTCAGTCCGTCCTTAACACACTATGGCTTTGTGCATAGTAGCATTGTCATGCTGGAACAGGTTTAGGCTTCTTATCTCCAAGCAAAGGAAACCGTAATGCTGCACCATACAAATACAAATTAATTTTGTGCTTCCACCTTTGTGGCAACAGTTTGAGGAAGAACCGCGTATGGATGTGATGAGGCATGCACAAACATCTTCACAGTGTTGCAGTACATACTGTACAGTACACTACTCTACAGTTACGTTCACTTCTGGCTTCTATGAATGAGTCTTTAACTTCGTAAAATGTGGTGAATTTTTTTTTCTCAAAATTTTTTTGGTATGTTTTTTTTATTGTAGACAAGCCATTTAAAAGCATTAGCAGATCCCTTTAAGGATGTCTTTCTTAACTGTTTTGCTGGCAGTTTGTTAAAAAACCTACATCACTTTGTCATAACGATATGATGCTTTTATTAAATGAAATCAACTAAAAAAAAAAGATTCATATGAATTGACACAACAATCGCAAAATTGATTATTATTGATCAGTGATTGTAAACCTATAAATTCAGAGTAACCAAACAGCTGCCACTGAGGCAGATCAGTTTCATTTGTAAAAGTAAAATAAAGTTGCAGACTTTAAACAGTATTTATCTATATACGGTGTTCAAGTCAAACCGGGACTAAGGAATGAAGAACTAAAACTGTTTTACAGAAGACTTCAAGCAGAGTACGGTGATGAGACTCTTAGCTGCAGTAAAACATCTGAATAGTGCAACAGTTTTAAAGAAGGCCGTACGTCTGTGAATGACCTCGTCAAGGTGGCTTGGAGTTCACTGCAGAACATTCAGTGAAACGCCTGATCTTTGGAAATCGACTTGCGGGAGAAACGCACTTGTCTGTGGGAACTGTACACACACTCACTCACAAACGTCACTTGCACATTACAGGAACTCGGCTGGAAGTTATCGCCACATCGCCCGTACGGTCCCGACCTCGCTTCAAGCCATTTCTACATGTTTGGGTCATTAAGGGAGTTCCTGGGAGGCCAGCGTTTCCGATGTGAATCATGGCATACTGAACACTGGGATAAACTATTTTAAGACGGGGATTATACAGAAAAATAAAGAGAGGTTTTACTTTCATAACCGTCTTCTATACAATCAGAATTCCCGGTTTGACTTGAACACAATGATTAATTAATGTTTATCTCTTACTCTCCAGACTTAATCCACAATACATTACTTTAGCCAGTCCCACAATACATCCTCCTTTCAGACTGAAGCTGAAAAATTTTAATAATTCTTTTGATTGTGTAAAGCTGCTTTGCGACAATGTCAACTGTTAAAAGCGCTATACAAAATAAAATTAAATTGAATTGAATTAAAGTGTGTTTTGTGTTTACGCCTTTAACGTGGAAACAGTTTATTTTCACCATGATCATTTTATAAAGACACAGATCTGACCAGGCCAGAGAAATATGGAAATATGGAAAGCTCATCTTTCTTTCCTCCATGATGTCCTGCTTCCACGTCTCTCCTTCTACCTACGTGGCGTAAATCACTCTATCAGGGGCAGACGACTCAGCGGCGGGTAATTACTGCACGCTCGTTAGGCCTTTCACCCTCCCACAGTACAGAGCAGGGGGTAATCACAGTAATTACACACACACGCACACACACGCACACACACACACACATATACACACACAAAGGTTAAGGGCAGAAAAACAACAACAAAACACTCTGCTAAGAGGACAGTGTACCATTTAAACACACGCACACACACAAAAGAGTGTACAAATGCTGCATACCAATAGATATATCTATAGACACACACACACAAAAGTTAACATTTTGTTACCAAGTCTCAAGTCACTCACACACACACAAACACACACACACACACAAGCCCAGACCTGCACACCCACCTCCAGATGATAGTGGTTTAAAGCAGACGACTCTTATTTAAGCCACATGTCCAAAACAATAGGAGACCCAACAGAAAGGTGTGTGTGTGTGTGTGTGTGTGTGTGTGTGTGTGTGTGTGTGAGAGAGAGAAAGTATATGTGTCAGAGAGTAAGAGAGAAAGTGTGTGTGTGTGTGTGTGTGTGTGTGTGTGTGTGTGTGTGTGTGTGTGTGTGTGTGTGAAAGAGTGAATGAGTGTGTGCGTGCGCGTGTGTGAGAGAGAATGTGTGCGTGTGAACTCACTCATACTGCGAGGCTGGTTAGTGGTAGACAGTTGAGCTCCAGGTGAGGCTGTTCATCCACAGATCTTCTCCCGACTCCACTCATGACCTGCAGGTAAGAGATCCGGCTGTGACATAAACTCCATAAACTCCATAAACTCCACTCCAGAGTGTAAAGAATCTCCTAAATGGGACACGACCGTGTGACGACGCCTGACGTGGCCGCTCTTTTCATATTACACGCCCTGCACTTGACATGACTGTGTTAGAAAACACAAAGCCAGTGGAGTAACAGTGATGATGCAGACAGGTCAGGTGTACCACGATGATGCACTTAACATCCAAACACACACACACACACACACACACACACACACACAGCGAGGATTACAACAACACACACAGGTCCAATCGACCTCAAGTTCTAATTAAGCGCTAAATGAGTTTGAGAAGGGACTGGTTACTGGAGCGCTGGCTGTGTATCAGCAGCAACAGTGTGTTCTGATCTACGAGAAACGCTGCGTTTAATCACCGAGATGCCATTTTAAGGGGAAACAATTAAACAGCTGTTGTTTAAGAGATGACTGAGAATGTCAGTGAGTATTACATATATCTTTTTTAAAGATAAAAATTAATAATGCAAATATATGACAGACATTTTCCCTCTCTACAAGCAGCGCATGTTTTCACAGTAAGTATTCGGTTAAAGACTGAACAGGGATGCAAATTCTTTCTCAATCAGTAGAAAAACAGGTCAACAATCAGTAACAGAATAATCATTAATAATCAAGAGAGATGAAGGAAACATACACTCAGTGATGTATCCTGATTCTTTGGTGTGGCAATGCATCATGGAACCTCAGATTGCGAGTAACACGGTTCGCGGGCGTTCCGCAAAGATGAACAAAATTTTAATAGAAATTCCGACTTGATAAACAAGTGAGTCTTGATATATATATTTTTGTTTTGACGCCGAGCGTCACGTGATCACAACTGAGCCAATGTTTTTTTTCTTGCGCATGCACTGCGGAATTGTGAGTAATCGTCTTCCCTGCTCGGTCTCTGTGCGTCTCTTACTGGTAGAATCAACATCCGTGCACGCGAGTACTGTTCACTTTAACACTTTGACCACGTGTGTGTGCGCGTAAAACATCTTTTATTTTGTAAATTCATACAATTCATACAGAGCAGTCCCCTTTCTTCTTCTCTCCTCTCTCTGGTCTCAATCACTACAGCCACGATTCTTTTCAAAGGTAAAGTGCAGGTTAAATTTTTTTTTTTACTTTATATTTTAATATGAATATTTTTGGGCTCTGGAACAAATCGTCTGAGTTTTCATTATTTCTTATGGGGGAAATTCACTTTTATACGAGTGTTTTGATCTACAAGCACGCTTCTGGAGCGAATTATGCTCACAATTCAAGGTCCCACTGTATTTTTTATTTAATGCATGTTTGCATTTGGCAGTACAGAGGGTTCGATTGCTGCACAGGGTCTGTGTGCATGGAGTTTGTAATGTTCTCCGCATGCTTGGTGGGTTTCCTCCAGGTACTCTGGTTTCCTCTCACAGTCCAAAAACGTGCAGATTAGGCTAACTGCTGTTCCCAAATTGACCATAGTGTGTGATAGTGATGGGTTACCCCGCCTAGTGCTGAAGTCTTCTGGGATTGGCCTAGGAGATTAATTTCTAAAATGAAAATTATTATGGACACTAGATATTCTGATATATAAAATCATGATTAAATCGGCAGCTAGGTATCGTGAAAATATCGTCTTGGGACGTCCCTGGTGATTCCCTTTCCTAATAATCATCGATGACCAGATGCACATTTCCACCTGCATCAACACTGACCAACATGCTGTAGACCGTTTGTTACTGCATGAGGATGTGATAAACATTTAATCAAGTCCTCTGAGAAAGGAGCTTCCTGTTTGTGTCAAATAGGGGGAAAAAAACAACAACACTCCTAAACATGCTTGTGTTCGACCAACTAACCCACTAGAATATAATCACACCTCGAGGTTTGTTCAAGTCAAACCAGGACTTTTGATTGTGCTGAATGACAAAAACAACCATTATTTCTCTATATAATCCCCTGCTACACTAATGCACTGAACTCAGTGTTTCACTAGAGCTTGGATACGGTCAAGGGAGAAAGTTTTTACCAGAGAGTCTCATCACCATAACCAGGCTGTGCTTTGATCTATTTTACACCAGAGATTTCATCACAAGTCCCTGTTTTGACTTGAACACACCTCGTATAATAATAATAATACCATAATGACAGTGTACCAGTATACCACTCAGCATAAATAAAACTACAACTGTACAGATGTATATATACACACACACACACACACACACACACACACACACACACACACACACACACACACACACGTCATCTCTCGCTGTCTTTCTCCTGCACTGACTGAGCATATGGGAAACTCAGAGCTGCAGATGTGACACTCGAAACACACTAGGGAGCTGCGTTACTCTCAACATGCTTCGATCCTTCACAGACACCAGATTTAATTCATTATCGTTTAACAAAACATATTAGGACGAATTTAAAAAAAGGCGTCAAGTTAAGATACTGAAGGTTCAAAGCTGGGAATAAAAATATATAAAGAAAAAGACGAGAAAACTCCTCAGATTTCTGCGATTGCTCAATGAAGTCATTGAGACAGCAGCTAGTGTGTGTGTGTGTGTGTGTGTGTGTGTGTGTGTGTGTGTGTGTGTGTGTGTGTGTGTGTGTGTGTTTCCGTCTCAATTCAGTTTCACTCAAGACTCGGGACTACAGCCCCTCACACTCAAAGCTATCATTATAGTAGAGTAATGACCACGTTCTGTCTCTGTGTGTGTGTGTGTGTGTGTGTGTGTGTGTGTGTGTGTGTGTGTGTGTGTGTGTGTGTAATAAGGGTAATCAGACCAGGACGGAAAGGGGTGACTGAGGGGAATGGAGGGTAATAACAATAATAAGGGTAACAATAGTGAATCTGCTGATACTCATGAGGGTTAAACATGAGGACATCATGAACTGCAGGGGGACAGAGAGACGGAGAGAGACAAAGAGACAAGGAGAAGTGAAAGAGAAGGTGTGTGGAAAACTCGATAGAGATAAATGTGATAAAATGGTACGTACTGTGTATGATATACGGTATACAAGGGCAGAGGAAGACACCAAGAAAGTGAAGACAGATGGAGGAAGAAGGCATTATGGGTAAAAAAAATGAGCAAATGGGAGACGAGTAGAAAGAAAGAAATTGTGATAGAGCTCAAGAGACTTACACCTGGGATTACCGACACCATATGTCCACCTGTGAGCTAATGAGGTCATCTCAGACTTGTGTGTGTCTGTCTGTGCGTGTGTGTGTGTGTGTGTGTGTGTGTGTGTGTGTAAGGTGTCTCCACCCAGTTGCAGCGTTTGGGTCTGTCACAATAAACATAATATTCATAATATTTACACCTGATGGAGAATGTTAGGGCGAGAACAAAAAGCACACTTTATACAAATCTGTTAAAACACATCTTGTGTGAACTTTTACCCAAAATGTGAAGGAGTGTGTGTGTGTGTGTGTGTGTGTGTGTGTGTGTGTGTGTATGTGTGTGTATGTGTGTGTGTGTGTGTGTGTGTGTG
>JAOTRS010008530.1:0-11376 GCA_028565755.1 Dinotopterus cunningtoni | reverse complement strand
CACACACACACACACACACACACACACACACACACACACACACACACACACACACACACACATACACACACACACACTATGGGCAATCAGCCTCCAACACAATAGGTATTGGATCAGTGCCAACTCTACCCAAAATATAAGCCAATTTATAAAAATATATATAAGAAATCTAATTATTATTATTATTATTATTATTATTATTATTATTATTATTATTATTATGTGTTCAGTTATAGATTCTTCACATTGCTATTAATAATTTTTTATTTTTATATTTTTTACTTATTTATTTATACTGTAAAAAAAGAAGAAAAAACAAAAGTTATAACAAGTAAATCATACAGTGACCCAGAGACAGACAATAAAAAGCACATTAGCCGTCGATTCAGTTTTACTATATATTACCATAATAGCCATGAGGAAGTGCTTGGAGGGAGCTGTTACATACAGTATGCTGTAGAATAAAGCGAGATGTAAGATATACTGTAGCGACATGGAAACGTTTATACAATGCACAGTAGATTGTAATGAAAATCCTGTCACATGACACTAAATTTAATATAACTACTAACTACTACTACTTTCAGAAAGTATTACAATACAGTTTCCATACTGTATTACAAAGCATGCAAACAGAAAAAAAAATCATATACTTATGCATATACTTATATACAGTATGTAATAACAGTCATTTTTAAGATAAGAATTGCTGTAACTACTGCAGGAAAACAACTAAAAAAATCCCAGAGATAGAAACCGACTTTTAGCAAATGCTAAAAAAAAAAGAAAAAAGTGTTTTTTTCTTTCTCTTACTATAGAAGCTGCTGTTATACGCTGCCAGAAGTTGAAGTGACTGTTGTCACTTTAGTGAATGCTGTTCGAAGTTTCTCACTCGCTCTTCCATCGATGCTTTAGTGACAATAGAGACAGCAGTTTCTCTAATGTGTTGTTCTTTTGCTTATTTTGTCCCCATGTCTGCAGCTATAATTTGTTTGGGTGCACTTTTCAGTTTTGTTTTTTTCTGCCCAACTTTCTTCTAACAAAAGGCAAATTGACGCTTGCAGAAGTCAATTCTCTGGGTGTCCTGCGTGAGCTGTGACAAGTTTTCAGTAACTTAAGATGATAAAAATGATACTTTATGATGGTCTAATGAATCCAGACTGTCATGTAAAATGAACTTTATATTTAAATAAGCAAGACAATAATTACCTGTGTGTAGGATGTAATGTCTATGCTCTATAGAACTGAAAATACATGTTTTTTTTTACTTTGTCCAAGTTAAATGCTGTAACCAAAGGTCCAACTCATGTTTTGGAAAGAAACTCTAAATTGTAACATCAAAGCATATTAGTACTGTATGATTTTTAATCTGTGTGGACACCTAGCATCTCATTTCAAACCATAAACATTAACATGGAGTTTGGAGGTTTCCACTAGATTTTGTAGCACATCTGTGTTGATTTGTGTCTATTAATACACTATAAAAGAGCATTAGTCAGCTCAGACAGGGATGTTATGATGTTGAGGAGGCTTTGGTTCCAGTTCATCCAAAAGGTGATGGCTCAGTAAGTATTCTGTGCAGGATCATTCGAGTTCTTCCACTCCTACCCTAACTTAATGCCATGCCTTCATGGAGCTGGCTTTGTGGATCTCACAGGGGCATTGCCATGCTCATGGAGCCGGTGTAGTGAAATCCTTATGACACAAAATAGAAAAGAATTCTATACGAAAATACAGTTCCAACTTTTATGTCCACATATTTTTGACCATGTAGCGTATAATATCTCTCAGAAATACACTGGAAGTTGCAGACTACCAAATTCACATGCTGGTCTGAAAAGGTAAACAGTTGCATAAGAGCATACAGTAGGTGAACTCCAGTATTAAAGACTGCGCTGAAAACCCCCTTTCACCCGTCTCACTTTAGCAATTGTTTTTCAGGTGCTAACAAAAGTAAGATGAAATCGTTTCTGGAAAGGCACATAAAAAAATTAAGAGAAAATAAAGTAAAATTTTGATATGAGACCTTTTGAAGGATTTTGTTAGTAGCTTGGCTGCAACATTTTGAACCCCCTGTAAATGATCCAGGGAGGTCTTGCTGGACAGGGTGAAATAAATGTGTGAATAATCATCTCCAGTTCTTTTTGGGACAGAATGTGCCTGAGCTTAGCGGTGTAAAAACAGGAATTAGCCCAGCAGTTTAAACACTAGTCAAGACTCAAAGTAGTTTGGTCCATGTAGACACCTAAATTATAGAAAGTAGGAATATGAAAAAAAAAAAAAGAAAGAAAGCAAACCAAGACCCTCTCTCACCGGCTGGGGCAAAAATTTTAAATTCGGCTTTGTCTGGATTCAAGTGTAAAAAAAATAGTCAGCTATCCAGTTTTTATAGCGTTAAAGCATTTTCATGCATTTTCAAGTGCCTGACATTTTTATTTATTTTTCATTTTTTTTATATTATGGGGCTTAAAAGAAAAAAATTATTGAATTTTGTCTGCATAAGTATGAGAAGATATATCTTTATACTGACTTATTATCTGCCCAAAAGGAAGCATGTATAAAACAAACTAAATCGGACCCGAGACCGAACCCTGAGGGACACCAAGTAGGCAAGATTGTAGGCTATGAAGTAGGCAAGACAGGGCTTAAGTTGAGATGAAACATAGATTTGAGAGGACACTGTAATACTCCTGTCAGAGAGGTAAGATATATGAGGAGAACTCCAAGGCTGATCGAGAGATATCAAACTACTGTCAGAGTCTCTCCAAAATCGTTATGCTGTTAAGGTGAAAATCACTACCCTGAAACCATGATTTTCCTGGATGACTACCCATGACTTTGTGAATTTGTAGCAATTCATACAAAATATTGTAAAAGTGGCAACTGAGCTTTACTGTACTGTCAAGCTGGAGATCCACTGATTTTGACATACTTCTACTGCTGTCACTCATCTCATTTTCCAGACCTGTCTCACCCATCGCAATACTTTGTTCGTTTAAAGACTAAGTGCAAAACTCTTAAACATTCATTACGGGCTCTTATTTTAAAATAAAAGTACAAATGAACTGCAAAAAATAAATCCTGGGTTTCTTCTCATTATCATTCGGTGATATTAGAGGTTTTGATGTTTTAAAAAGTCCTTAAGGAACATTTAATTCATTAATGTGTCATCTTCACAGCATGTCTGGAATGAATTTAGTGTGAGCTTGTCCATCTTGGGAACAGAACTGCCTGCTCACAACCCAATCCACACATGCATCATTAACACTTTATAAAATAATCACAAGATCAGCACTATGGTGTTGTGGGACGCTGGAAGTTAATTCTGGGTGTAATAACAAGGCTGCCTCACAATAACCCAGTCAATTTCAGTGTTTGTGATTTAGTTAATTATAAACTAAAATCTCATTTATGTCTTATTAGTCTTGCCCTCAGACATACCACCCACAGAACATCTGATGTACCTCCATGTCCAGTTTAATAGGAACATTTGTACTCGTGGATATTTAAGTGTGTTGTACAGTATTAAGCGTTATCTCTATGATCTTAGCTGCGGCATGGATGTTGGTGTCAGATGGCCTGGTTTAAGTCGTCCAAACAGCGCTAATACATTCTAATTGTTTACACATAAATGTCTGTGGAGTTCACACGGAATGGTGTGGGGGAAAACATTGACTGAGGGATCAGTTCTGTGGATGGAAATACCTTGAAGAGAGGGAAGAGAAAAATGTTGAGATTGGGAGGTTTAGCTGCCAGGAAGAATGTAGTAAATAATATAATCACTCTTTACATGGTGATCAGAAAAGCATCTCAACATGCACAAAACATCAAACTTTGAGGATGATGAGTTACAACTGCAGAAACCCACGTCTGATTCTACACGTCAACCAAGAACAGGAATTTGAAGCTGTCAAGGAATTTTTTTTCACCTAAACTTATAGAGAAGACACAGAGATCACATTTTTTTCCCATTATGATATTTGGTGTGAAATTTAACTAAAGCTCTTGACTTGTATTTGCATGATTGCATGTTTTGTTTCGCTGCCACAAAGCTGATTGGCTTTTTGGATAACTACATAAATGAGCAGGTGCACAGTGCTTCTATTAAAGTGTATGTTCTGCATCTCATTTGTCAGTAAATCAGGTGCTTTAGTTGTGTATCTGTTATAAAATGTGTGTGATCATAATTTAACAACAGTATTGGTTCCACTGGTACAACTTTCTTATTTCCCATTTCCTTACTGTATCTAAAACATTTTAGCTTAACAACTAGATGATTCTGGGAGATTTTACACTTTACCCCAGAACTTTAACCTTTATGGTGCAAAATACAGGGCCATATTTGTTTGTCTCCTGATTTTCTTCATTTTCCCCCTCCTGGACACTCATTGTTTTAAACCTTGTGTATTTTTGCATTTTTGTCTACCTTGCAGTACAGTATGTCCATTAGAATTGTCTGCATGTTTACTTGTCCTCGTCCCACAAAAAGGCTTATATAGGTTCCCTAAAACTTTGAGCTGTACTTAGTTTTCAAACTCTTTAGCTCCCTAGTGTCTTTATCTAAGCTAAGATTTTTTCCTCATGACCTTTACCCTTGCCGTGGCTTTATGATATGGATTTTCCTGTTTACTCCATCTGTTTATGTTTTGACCCATGTGAGCAAGTAATGTGAGCAGATTCATGAAAGGTTAAAGAAGTCCCTGTGGATGTCAAAGGATACTGTAGCACGCCCTCTCTCCTGTCTGCCTCATTCCAATCCACTGAGAGGTCTCTCTCTCTCTGCATGAACTGTAATCTACATTTTACTAGAGAATACAACGAGACTTATGGTTTTCTAAAGGGGTTCTACGTCACTGTTTCTACTGTTTCTTTCTGAGCTACTGTAAGTAAATTCATGTCTGGGTCAAGCAAAGGCACTATTAAATCAGAGTTTCCCAATAATAGTACAACACCCTATCCGTGCCTACACAACAGGGCATTAAAAAATCTAATACTGTCCAATATATTGTAACACTCTGACCTTTAGTAATGTCACGCTTCCTTTATGTTGTGGTAGATCACAGTTCAGTGTGTGTACAGGAAAAGAAGTTTTGCTACAATGCCACTCAGACTAGCCACCTTGCTGATCATACAGTATGTTTCTTAGTAATGAGTGGTACTGGGTGTGACTGGGTGTGACTGTGTCAAAGTTTGATACTCTTGGAATAAAAGGTACAGTGTGGAATTTTCCATTTAAACATGTTTTTTTTAAGTCTCTAAGCTAACTTGCTACCAATTTTTAAACATTTTAGTGTCTTGCCACTATGCCTGAAAAATCTTCTAAGGGAAACCAGGTATGGTCTTCTAACTTACTAAAAATCACAAATGTTGGCTAAGGATGGCATATTGGGACAAGAGGTTTTCAGACCTATTCTGACCTGGATTAACCCAGCAGTGGTTTTGACTTAAGGCTAGCTTTGCACTATGTGTTATGGATCACACACCTTTGGCACAGTTACACCAGTACCTTGGCCATAGTCATACTGGGGCAACTCTTCTTGTTCAATCAGTAGCTGTGCTTACAGATAATATTTTTTCTCCTATTCTGGGGCTTAGGAAACAGTGCTTGACTATCTGCTGTACTAAAATTTGCAATAATAGAAATATTATAATAGTAACAACACTGTGGGGGGTATGCTTAAAATACTTTTGCACAAAGTAAATATGTCATGTCTTAAACATGACGTAAATATTGCCATCAAATTGTAGAGCACTATGTCCATACAGTCACACATTCATTTATACCCAGGTGCATACTTCTTCATTACTGATTTACCTATCAGTGCCAACATATGCTGTACAATCAGTTAATTAATATTCAGTAACATATTTATCTTGTACAGCTGTGGTCTAGATCCCAGGAATCCACTAGGCATGGGGTAACAATCCACCATAGGGCACCATACCTGCACTACCAGTCAAAAGTTTGGATGAAGTTCCATGGTCTTTCCTGATTTTTATTTCTTTCTAGATTGTAAATCAATGCTGAAGGCAGCCAGAATAAACAATAATCTCCTTTGAGCAGTAAATATTGTGACATATCTCCTAATGTGAAGGCTTCACAGATATGCTCTGCAAAACATTCATAACGGCTCTAATCTGAGGTGCTGTTTGTTAATTGGTGATTTCTGAGGCTGGTAACTCTAAATGAACTACATAGTATGGAAAGATCCAAAATTGTTTAGGAATGTAAAAAAATTAATCCAAACTTATTTTCAAACTTTTGACTGGTCTGTACATAGACATCCACACCAAGAGGCCACTTCATATTAAATAAAATCATAATTGGACCAAGGACCTTTAACCTGTGAGAGCCCCTGCACTACCATGCTACCATATACGATAACTAGACATTGAGATCTACTATACAATATTGGTGAATTTAGTAAAATACATTTCTTTGCATGTATTCCTTCTCCTTCAACTTTAAAAGGGACTTTTATTGCACCATTTAGTCTTCAGACTGCTGTGAAATCGAGTGAGGTAACGTAATTCCGAAAGCAACCCACCGGTGGAGGGCAGCTACCAGTCTCATAACTTCCCGTCGCATTAAGAGTTTCACCGCTGTCAGCAGCCTGAACTCTTGCCAAAGCTCGACCAATCAATCAAATTGGAGGCTTGTTGGTGTGTAAGTGTGGGAAGTGGGGAGCCCTGTTTTCCATACAGGAGCAAGAGATGTCGGCCGTCGTTTTTGAGCAAATGTGCTGAGGCTTGGCAGAATGTGCAGGCAACTTTAATATTCTCTGCAAGTATGTCTACCGACTTTTTTACTTGCCTCATAAACGGCACGGATGTTATTAACCATATAAAATATGTTTCAAATTAAATATGTAATATATAAAACTGTAAAGAGAAAGAGTTCAATACAAATCCAGTAGATTAAAGAATTTAATATGATTTGGTTTTGTACAGGATGTCATAAAAGGTTATGGAATTTCACATAATACAGTGTAATATTGATTTGACCTTGTATAGGTTTGAAAATTTTGTATGGCCACGATGGATATTCCTGTAATATAATATCCTTTTTTTTTTTTTAAACAAAGGCTGTTTGTTCCATTTGCAGTTCTTCCTCTGTAAATGGTATGCAGAAACACAACATGTATTAATATATATATATGGTCAACATGATATAATCTAATAAATTGGAGCAAAATTCTGCAAAAAGCATGGCTGACTAAAATGCTAAACTATCAGATTATGAAGGTTTATATTCACTTGCTGTATTTCTAAATTCCAATTTTTGAAATGCAATGCCATAACATTAAATCCACCTGTATAATATCGTGTAGCTCTCCCTTGCGCTGCAGATACAACTCTAACCCATCATGGCATGGACTCCATAAGACTGCTGTGGTATCTGGCACCAACACATTAGGACTGGATCCTTTCAGTTCTTTAAGTTGTAAGGTCTGGCTTTCATGGCTCTGATTTATTTGTCCAACACATCTTACAGATGCTCGATCAGATCGATTTGCAGTGAGTCAGGGTGTGTTATCTTGCTGAAAGAAGGGCACTGGAATTAGGGACTACTTGCTACGATCAGGTGTCACAATAACAGGCTTCCAAGCTTTTCCAGCAGAACATTGACCTGAGCATCACATTGCTTCCACCAGTTCAACTTCTACCCATAGGGCATGCTGGTTCCATCTCTTCCCCAGGTAGGCAATACACATCCACGTGGAAGAAAATGTGATCCAAGAGAAAACATGATTCATCAAACCAGGACAGCTTCTTACACTGCTTCATGGTCTGATTCTCACATGCCCATTGTAGGGCTTTTCAGTTGATAGCAAGCTGTGATGCATTGTGTGTTCTGACTGCTGTTTAGCAAAGCCAGCATTCAATTTTTCAGTAATTTCTGCTACAATACCTCTTGTGGGGATAAGAACAGATGGGCTAGGATTCAGTCACCATACACGTGTGCCTATGACTCTGATGCCTGGACACCAGTCGGCCATGCTCGGATCACTTTGGTTGGGTATTCGCCACTGCATTCAACGAACACCCCACATGATCCAGTCAACTAGACGTTACAATTCGCCCTTGTAAAAGTGAAATTAAACCTTGACCATTTTTTCCTGCTTCCAACACATGAACTTCAAGAACAGACCCTTCACTTATTGGCAACTATATCCCACTTCTTTCAACAGGATATTGATTGTTATTCACTTTACCAACCACTCAGTGTTTTTTTACTTCTTTTCTTGAATTAGGTAGTTTTTTTTTTAATCCTTAAAATTTAAATGATAGAAAATAAGATGCATGAATGCAGCACCAAACAGCAGATTAATCAAGGCTTCTTTTAAAGATACACAAGTGACCTTGGGCTGCTGTGTTTGAAAGTATTTTTCTCAAATGTATTTACAGGTCAAAGTTCACCTAAACTTTGCCTTCTAGCAATAATCAAAAACAATATGCAAATGAATGTAAATCCATTCACATCTGCTGGATGCATTTAAATTAAAGTGAATGGAACTCTGTGCCAAAATGATCATGCATTAGCCTTGTAGAGGTATGCTTAATTTAAAATAATTGGAACAGTTGGTTTCGGTCCCTTAATAGCCCACAATTTCTGGCATCTATACGAACAATAAGGTTGGATAACATGGAATAAATATCTCATTACAGTATATTCAAATCACAACCAAACAAAATGTCTTAATTTCCTGTTTGAAAACATTCCTATTATTTAAGAAAAACACCTGTTTGTTTATCAGTGGTGATTCCTTTCCTTGAAATTCTCCAGTCCAGAGCGGTTTATGCGTTGCAGTTATATAAGCTTTTGCTTAATCATAGGTTTAGCTGCCTGACCAATGTTTTAGCTAGCTAATGTCATATCCACCCATCCATCTAGGAAACTTTGTAGTTGTACTAGAGACCATGGAGGCCAAGGGTGATTACAATTGTATTTATTCCCATTTTACGACTGTGGTGGGACCTCTGGTTAACATGTACACATGCATTCACACACTACGGACAATTTGGAAACGCCAGCTAGTACACAGAGGAAACCCAACAAGCACAGGGAGAACATGCAAACTCCATGCACACAGACCCCAAGGCAGGGATCAAACCCGGACCCTGGAGGTACAAAGACTAAGCACTAACCATAAGCAAACATTTACAATCATTAAAGTTGGTAAATATATGAATTATAAATGATTATTCCTGGATTCAGTAATAAATTATTATCGTTTAACTAAAATGAATATTGTGTTATATGTCTAGTCATGCAGTTAGAAGTGAGCCAATAAATCTAGTCACATGAGCAATACACACTTAAAGGGTACAAGGGTACTAATCTTTACTCTTACTGTATGTACAGTACACACTTACCTTTTGTATTGATTGTATAAATTGTATAATATGTTGACCTATTTTTACTTGGAGTAATCCATTAAAAAAATTCACATCCCTTTAACAGGTGGCTCTACCACATTTAGCATAATAATTTAAACTGTTCAGCGCTCAGAAACTTGTCTCTATCACTTCCCCTTATCTCAGAGAATTAAAGTGTTTTGCACATAAAATCTTCACAAAACACTTTTTTTAAATACATATCTGAAAACCACATGTTGATATCACAAGCATGACTTCTCATTCATCATGTGTTTGACTTTTCACTCTTGACAATGTTAAGGTATACTAGTACAGTTCTCCTGTAATTATGTACAGTATGAGTTGGTTTAAAGCATGTGGTGCTGCAGGGTCACTAACCTTTAACAGTTTATCAGCAGTTTCATGAGAAAAAAAATATATCAAAATGACGATACATCAAAAAATACAGCAATTTACGAAAAAAACACACTCGTAATCAACCCCAGTGAGCAAGTGCAAAAGTCCTCAGGTCATCTATAGAAGATCTTTAAAACTCAAGACTCCTTCAAGACGTTATTAGGTCATTTTGATAAAAATAGGATATTACTAATTATTCCTTAAAGATGCCCTAAAGATGACTGAAGTACTTTAGAATGAGGCTTGAAATTAGTCCTTAAGACCTCTGGGGTTTTGAGGCACCCTGAACACATTCACAATACTGTAGGTCTCTAGTGTGTATGGTCTTTAGGATGCCCTGTAGTCTTATCAGTTTCGACTGTGTCAATTCAGGGTTTAATCATGTATTTTGGATGTCAATTCTATGTTAATAGAAACTTCTTATGTAATATTAAAGAACATACTTGAGTACTAAAAGTGTCTGGTGTGTGTGTGTAAGAATAAAAATGTGTACAGTATATTTTATTGTAAATTCATATCTAAGCATTTGGAAAAGTTTTTAATGAACGTTTATTCAATTTTTTGTTTTTAAAACAAAAAGATCCCCCCCTAAAAATATTTTAATGAGCAAGTAAGAATGAACATTGAAAAAACACAAGTAAAAATATATTATCTGGCCAAAAACAACAAAAACAAATCACACAATCTAATACTCTGGACCAACTCTAGTTTTATAGTGATCGCGGTATGGATGTGCCATACAATTGTTTTGACAACCTTATACAATGTCACAACATGGGTTTATTTATTATCTAGAGTTTGTTCCTTTTTAGCCAAGATCTTTTATCAATAATGAGTGTGCCGAACCACAAGTCTTCTCCAGAACATGTAAAATGCTCCCCACTGTATCAGTTAGGGTTAAAATATTTGTTGCCAGCTAAAACATATTTATCACTGGAGTAGTTATCTAATCAAAGTCTGATTAGATAAGTTGCAAGTTGCTTATTTAAATACTAACACCATGAGCAGGATAAAGTGGTTACTGAAAATAAATGAAGGACCAAATCAAATATATGGAGGTCTTGGTTATATATATTATCGTAAGTACCTGTCGTTGGCAGGAAATGGGTTTATCAAAATAGTTAAAAGGTTAAAGCTAAAAATAAGCTGATCAGTTTTAATGTATTCTTTCATCGTCAGACAAATACACTTCCTGTTCTGTAATCGGAGAGTGAATCACAGATAAGAAATCAAAAAAGTAGATCGGATAAAGATGAAGTTTTGTCTTAAAACAACTCCAGCGCATTAAAATTCAATTCTACCACTTCAGTGCTGTTATTTCAGCAGTGAAAATATGAACTAATCCCAGTAAAAATATTCAGCTTAGCTTTTCTAAATAATATCTGTTGGTGCAGGTGTTTGTTTACATTGAGCAAGTGGCTCATTTTAAAATAGATTATTAAAACTGACACTTAACTGCCCACTTCTACTCAACATTTTGATTCCATTTATGGCACAGGTTCAACTTTAGGCAAATACCTAAGTACCAGTGGCGGCTGCTAGCTTTTGAAACAGGGGAAGCTCATATTAGGCCTTCATCATAAAATTCATTATGTTATT
>JAOTRS010008504.1:0-11376 GCA_028565755.1 Dinotopterus cunningtoni | reverse complement strand
AATCAGCTCTCTCTGTGCCTCCGGCTGTGAGAGGAAAACAGCATCACCCGGGGTTCGAACCAGCGCTCCCCGGATGACAGGGCGAGCGCTTTACCACTGCGCCACTCGGAGGCTAAAACTGGACTTTTTTTATTGCGTAGAATAACAAGTGTAAAAACTACCTTTATTTATGTCCCCGACTTACAAACACTGTCCCGTTCTGGGAGCACATTCGTAAGTCGGATTCGTTCATAAGTCCGACAAAGAGAGTCTTATACACCTTTGACACAAATACTGTATATAATGTAAAACTTTTTTTTTTTTTAAAAACCCGCAGGTTTGGCGTTTTGATTCCGCATTATACCTCTTTTTATTGTGTGCAAGTTAATTGCGAGGGGAATCCTGGTGATGCAGCAAGGTCAGCTGACCTCATTTTAAAGGCAGCCCCGAGAGGATGTCAGTGGGAGGACAGCCCTACATGGTGTTTACTGGGCACTTGAACGGATGCCATTTTGTCTCAGAGCTATATTAGACTGTGAACTTTCTGTCTCGTAGGATTATTCACCATCAGGACAGCTTTACGGGACAGCCTTTTTTTTGGCTTCCTCATTTCTCCCGCACCCCCACATGCGCACACATACAATATACAGGACTTTGAACATTTTATATATTCACTTACACACTGAAAATCTATAAAATATATATACAGTAATTACACAGTATGGACTACACAGTATCTGAATGTTCACAGGAACGATTCCGGACCACGTCGGCAGAGATCGTCACTCACAGCCTGCTTGAAAAATGTTCGCGCCGTTTAAATATTTAATCACTGTACGAATAATAAGTCCCAGTTTGACTTGAACATTCCTCATATACTCCAGCAAAAAGCCTTTAATTTAATGCTAGCTCTATTCAATGATTTTGTGGTATTCAATGATGTTGTTACTAATATGCTAATACTAATCTGTTTCCCGTACATACTTTAGCAGCACCATTTCAACTTTGACGCTAACTAACTTATTTAGAGGACAGTTTGATTTTTTTCTTTCTTTCTTCCAGGCCGGGGCAAAATGTAAAAAATAACTGCTTATATAATAATAATAATAATAATAATAATAATATATAATAGTAATAAAATATAACTATAATAATAAAAAATAAAAATCAATCAAATGCAATTACTTCGAATCAAGATTTTTCTATGGTATCTTTAAAATAAAATGATTATTAAAGGCCCATGAACAGTTTTAAAAACTTATAAAAGCTTCTTAAGGTAAACTCATAAAATATACTCGTAAAAGCTCTGAGTGACAGGGAGCCAATGAACATCTGTACATACTTTGACTGTAAAATACAGCATACACTATGACCAATACACAAGGCCACACCTGTATGACAGGTATAACAAACGCCAGCGTCTTTCCGCTTCCTGTAGGTGCAGACACACAGATGTCTCTGGGCCTGTAACCTCCTCGACCGATCAGAAGCCCCGAATTCACACTCTCCAGGACAGCGGGGATCACCTCGGCTTGAACTGTTTATGATTGAAGCAAAAGACTGATAAGAAACAAACAAGAAAATACAAAAAAATGAATGTCAGACATCATCTCTGGGATGAATCTGTCTCGCTGACCTGGGAAGAAGGTCTGGATCCCATTTGCCTCCAGTTTCTTCTGTAGCGAAGGACAAATTCCAGGCACATCACAAAGAGGGATCAGGTTGCTCTTAATGTCTCTCTCGATCATGTCCGGCTCAGCCAGCCACTTAGGCAGCACCCGCTGGACCTAGAAGGCAGTATCGCGAACAGATTTCATGCTATAGGCTGCTCTTTGACTGTACACTGGTTTTAGAAATGTGTGTCACAACAATGTTTTCAAGAGGACACCTTTTGAACCGGCTTGTTCTCAAATCCACCGAGGACGTGAAAGCTGGAGCTGGTGTTTGACGGCTCACTCGCAGATTTTTGGCTTTCAGGCTCGTCTACTTCTTCACAAACCACATCTGTTAGATATACACGTCTATTAGATACACAAACAGTATATTTGTGTTTTCCCTGCTCTATGACATCCGAATAATTTCAGAAATAAATAATAAATACCTACAAAATGAGTTATGCAAGCATTTATGCAAGCATATGGACAGCTACCTGTGTGTTGCTTCTCCTCTTGATTTTCACTCCCCTGTTTGTCTTTTTTCTTCCTTTTCTTTCTCGACTGCTCACTCGTATCCAGATCCGTGGCTTCCGCAGGCGTTTCATCAACGTCGTCCTGCTCGCTATTGCTTTCCTTCTTCTTTTTCTTCCGTTGCTTCTTTTCATTTTCTTGCTTCTCATGTTTTCTTTTCGTCTTTCCTAAACTATCCTCTTCACCTGTCTTCGTATCCTGGACATCTGACCGCTTCTTATTTGCAAGACTCTGTTGTTCTCTCATCTTGGCACGTTCCTGGAGCTTGCTGAGCAAAGCTTTG
Source organism: Dinotopterus cunningtoni (assembly GCA_028565755.1). Lineage (NCBI taxonomy): Eukaryota > Metazoa > Chordata > Actinopteri > Siluriformes > Clariidae > Dinotopterus > Dinotopterus cunningtoni. The sequence continues at coordinate 8,928 of JAOTRS010008504.1, read as the reverse complement.
GACCTTGACTCTCCATTTGATTTACTTTCCTCTTCCTCCTCACCAAGATATCTGCAGAAGAACAGATGGATTAGGGTAGATGCTTAAGTGCCGAAAGTGTCATGAAAACTCATTCTTTATTCACCTATCAGGGTGATCACATGACTAAAGTTTTATTACATAGAAAGGAAGCGATACATAAGAGCACTGGAAGGGACATTCTAAATGATTTAATGTGTAATATATGAAAATAATGACCAGGCAACACCAAATCTCACTGGATCCTGTCATAAAAAGGATTTAGAAGAATTACAAACTTCTATATAGGTCACTAAAAAGTGAGAAAATAAACACAGTCTGTATTTGGTGTGAAAACTTTTTGCTTGGAAAGAATCAGTAGCGCTAGATACAGATGTGTGCAATTTTATAAGTAAGACAGCTGTTAGGTTTTACTGAGCGTGCCGGAGAATATGCCAGAGTTCTTCTGGTTAACTTTGTCATAATTGCTCCTTTCTATTTTCATGCAAATCATTTAATTAAAATATTAAATGATATTGTACATTATAATGCAGACATCATAAACACATGTTCAAATCACACATTTTCAAACCACATGTAAGTATTGCCTGGACTGTTCCATATGACACACCGACAATAACAGCAATGTTGTGGATTGTTGATCATCATGCACAAGCTGCCGAATAGTTTCGACATTTTCGGGGGCTGAGCTTGTTGAAGATCTTCCTGAGCTCTCGTCGTCTTCCGGTGACGTTCTCCCACTGCTGAAGTGCAGGTGCCACTCAAAACACCTCTAACGAATCATTACAGCACTGTTGTAAATCATGTCAAATCATGTGTTGCCCAGTTTCACACAGAATTTCACGTTTGTTCTTTGTTCTAACTTGCTGTCCATGATGAAATAGCAGACGTGGTAACGAAAAAGCACCAGTTGCACAGCTCCCGATGTACACAGGATGATGTCTTTTGACACACTTACTTATGAAGGCCGTTGCTGCCTAATAACTGTGCGTGGAGCCTTGTGCTGCCATCTGCTGGCGTGTTACAAAACTAGTCTCAAAACTTTTTGATATTACCTTGTATATATGATATTTATCTTACTGGTGAAGCACAATCATTCACCATTCCCTCATTTGGGAGTTATTACAGTACCACATCCCTCGTACAGTCCTGACCATTCTCCAAGCCATTTTCACATGTTTGGGCAATTAAATGAGTTTTAACAGGCAGTCCGCTCATGGCTCCAGCGTACTGAGAAAACTTTCTACCTTGATGGAGTCCAAGCACTAGGACTGGGATAAGTCCATTAGTGTAGCAGGGGATTATAGAGAAATAAAGTGAATCTTTACTCTTATAACTGTGTTCTGTTATTCTGCACAATCTAAATTCCAGGATTGATTAGAACGCCCTTCGTAGTATTTATGACAAGATAAGTATGTGAGATCTGGTGTAGTTTGGTTTATGTTTTGGTTTATTAATAGACATTTTATATGAATTCCCAGCAATATAATATATACAGTAGAAAAACGGCTGAAATAACAATTATGTAATATGAAATAAGTATAAGCTGCATGTTGACATGCATCAAGGTAAATCTCTCTCCAAACTTACATTAACCCTGTAAACAAGTCAGGGATTCAGTTTTAATCATCTCGTACCTGTTAATCATGAACAGAGCCATTGCAAACACTCAGCTCTTCTGTAACTCCAACACATCCAGATATTCTTCTGGATCAGCAGAAGACCCACAGCTCTGGAAAACACACGATTTTCATTAAACTGGAACAAACGATGTGCAAGAAAGCATGTCGATCGGTCATGAGAGAAATCCTGTTCAGTATAAACACAAGCTAGGAGCCATGTGAGCGCGCTGACAGTCGCGTAAAGATGACGGATGACGCGTTTTGATGACGTAGCTGCAGGTTTCCACAACAGACCGTTACATTACGGCTTTAAATAATTTATTTCTGTCTATGCTGCTAACTGTGATAATAAACATTTTAATATAATTATACACTAACATTATAATTCTGAAATGTTTCATTTGAAAAACTTCTTATAAAGATATCTTATACCTTAAATATATCTTATAAAAGTTTAAAGAAGTTTCTTTATGCCTGTATAACCGAGCAACCATAACATTATGACCACCTGCCTAATATTAAATAGACAAAAATATACGGGTCAACCTTCACTCCCCATGTGCACCAGTGAGCCTAGGCTAGACAACTAGGTCAGACCAACCCAAACTGCAGCTCTTGTGGGATGTTCCTGGTCTCCATTAGTCAGGACCTATAAAAAGTGATCCAAGGAAGGAAAACCGGTGAACTGGTGACAGGGCGATGGGTGGCCAAGGCTCAGTGATGCACATGGGGAGTGTGGTCTGATCCAATAGAAGAGCTACTGTAGCTCAAGCTGAGGAAAATGTAAATGCTGGTACCGATAGAAAGGTGTTAGAAAACACAGGTCAAAAACAACTCTGATCCAGTCCTTTAGCCATCATTTGGCCCCTTTCAAAGTCACATCAACTTCAGGAAAAAAGGTTCACTGCCACCCACTTCCAACCACCACTGTACAGTATATTGTATATATATATATATATATATATATATATATATCTCATATATTGAAACTGTAGCTACTGGGAGAAGGAACATATTGTAATTGCTGGACAACTGGGTCAGAGCAACTCCAAAACTGCAGCTCTTGTGAGATGTTCCTGGTCTCCAGTGGTCAGGACCTATCAAAAGTGATCCAAAGAAGAGCTACAGAACACCTGTATGATGTTACAAACACAATAATGTTATTCAAAATGATCATTTTTTTTAAACCATACTTCGAAAATAAGTGACTGGTGCTTCTGGTCTGGTCTTCTTAATTTATTAAAAGCACTTTTGTATTAATATACTTTCATATATATTAATATATCAATGTATTAATATATTATTATTATTGTTATAATTAATTCATTTATTCCTGACTATCACTGATCTCCCAATGCTTTTCTCCCTCATGAGTTCAGACTTACTACATTCACTTTAACCAAGGCTGCAGGTAGCACATTGCAAATGGTGGCCCTTCAACTCCCGACTTTCCTCTCAAGCTCTCCACTCTAGACTGTATGTAAGTAAGGCTGCTGTCCCTGTTGGCTTACCTGGGTGTGTGCTCAGGGCATGCGCTGACAAACTGGCGGAGGTCTTTACTTTATCTTCAACCTGTCATTTGTCCCAGGCAGTTGTCTTCATGGCTGAAGACAAAACCATCAAACCAGTGTCTGAGCATTTTACTTCAGTCTGAATGCCTACATACCTGTTTTACACACAAGAAATGTTTTTAGATACTGTTTAATTGAGTTAATTCATAGCAGGCCTACCACTCACACTGAGCTACAGTACATCCGATTACCTACTTCCTGTACAGGTCAATGGAGAATGCCATTGCCACTGCTTCACATTCTGACCAATAGACCTCAGTCTGTTAGGTTGAGTAATCACAAGTCCTCTACCCTCATTCTGAACACTGATGTCCCACATGGTTGTGTGCTGAGTCCACTGCTCTTCTCTTTGCTTACCCATGACTGTGTGCCTCTGCAAAACTGCCACATCATCATTAATTATGCAGATGATTCCATGGTGGTAGGTGACATCAGCAACACTAAGGAGTTGGCCTACAGGGAGGTGATCCACAGTCTAGCAGCACAGTGTTCTGACAACAACCTCACCGTAAGCTCCTAGAAAGGCAAAGGATGTATTGTAAGCTTCTGGAAATCTAAAAAGAAGCAGACACTCTCACTTTTACATACAAAATAATTACACTAATCCCCTGTAGATTTTTTAAGTTTGCCCACTTACAAAGAAATGAAGGGTCTATAATTTTTTTATTATACAAGGTTAGAGACAGAATATCAACCAAAAATACAGAAAGCACATTATACAAAGGTTATAAATTAAGTTGCATTTCAATGAGTAAAATAAGTATTTGATCTCCAGGCAAAATGTGACTTAGTGGAGAGGACCTTATTGGCAAGCACAGAGGTAAGACGTTTCTTGTAGTTGTAGGTGACCAGGTTTGCACACATCTCAGGAGGGATTTTGGTCCACTATTCTTTACAGATCTCAGGAGGTCTCTTGCCTGTCGCTTGGCAACTTAAAGCTTCAGCTCCATTCATAAATTTTCTATAGAATTAAATTCTGGAGACTGGTTAGTCCACTCCATGACCTTAATGTGCTTCTTATTGAGCCACTTCTTTGTTGCCTTGACAATATGCTTAAGGTCATTTTTATGCTGGAAGATCCATCCACAGCCCATCTTCAGGACATTCACATTCAAGATTTTACAATACATGGCCGGGGCTCAATGCGGCAAAGTTGGCCCGAGTTGATGCCAACCAAAGAGCTCAATTTTGGTCTAATCTGACCATGGCACTTTCTCCCAATTCTTCTCTGTTTATTTGCAAACTTCAGACGGTCCAGGGTGTACCACTTCTTGTGTCCAAAGTCACCTGGGATAAGCTCCAGGCCCCCTGCAACCCTGTAAACGAGAGGCGGTATACTAGATAAGTGAATTAATGAATGTAGTGGGTTTTTCTTGCTGTTACATTTACATTTATGGCATTTGTAAAAACAAATGTTTTTTTGTTTTGTTTTAGGAAAGTTCATGTTTGAAATTTAACATCCTTAAATAGACTTGACATCTTAATATATTAAAATATAACAAATTACTAAGATAGTTTTAGATTAAAGTTTTTGTCTTCTGTGTAAAAATTAAATTTCTGGGTATATACAGTATATATATTTGAAATAAAAATAAGCCTCTGTTTCATAAATTTGTTTCTGATAACAGCTTAACATTATTTACATTAGCCTACCTTTGGGCTCTTTGCTATTACAGTATATTCCAATATCATTATGCCTCAATTAGCTAGTTACAGATTAAGAGTTGTTGTTTTATGTGTACAGATGGCTTGCTGCTGTGTTTAATAATTAATGTTGTTCAAATTGCATTCTGTTCCATCAACTATACTTTTATGAAACTTCCCTAGGAGCACTGTTGACATATTTTGGAGGTGGGGCACAACCAGCTGTTAGATTTATACTGTGTGAATAATCAAGCATTGATAATAATCGTATTGGTGGCACAGAGGGGCCCCGAAATAAAATTCTGCTTAGGGTCCCATAACAGCTTGGGCCGGCCCTGGTGTGTGTACTGTATGTGTGTGTGCCCTGAGATGGATTGGCACCCTGTCCAGTGTGTACCCCGCCTCGTGCCCTAAGTCTCCTAGGATAGGCTCCAGGCCCCCTGGGACCCTTTCATGTATACAGGATAAGTGAGTGACAAGTCACCATGACATTTGTGCATCACTCCAGCTTTGTCCTGTAAAAAAGATGACGTCTTTGATCTGCCACTAGGTGGTACTGTTGAGTCACTGCGTTAGAGGATTAGAGGAACGAACAAGTCAAGGGCGCTTAGATTTAGCCATGAACCTATTTGTGCGTCAGTGAAAAATAGCCAATATCCGAATACAGTTTCAGATTTTCGGATTCGGAATAGAGGAGACATCTTCTGTACGGTTCAGGTTATAGATACAGGAGGCAGAAAATAGCGGTTGGAACAAAAATAAGCACTGCAAAAGGGTTGCCAGATTTGCATCGATTTGCGCCTTAGTGGTGTCCCACACCCTGATGTAAATAAAAATATTAAAGGAGGTGGGAGGGGTAACCGGAAGTAATACCCCAATGTGGTAGCTGTGCGCGCGCTGGGTGAGGGCGGAGACGCGGAGAAGTTTGACAACAACTGGAGCTCGTCCTTGGAAAGCAGAATGTCACCGCGACTTTGTTGCGCCCTTTAAACCCGAACCTGGACGGAGAGTCGGAGCTCGAGCCATGCTGAGTGTCCTGGCGCGAGCTGCGGTGAGTCCCGAGAACCATTAACCCTGACACCATTACAATAACAAGCAGCAGAATCAGTGATCCGTGTGTGTGTGTGTGTGTGTGTGTGACATGTAACAGCAACCATGGACCAGGCTCAAGTGTGTGTGTGTGTGTGTGAGAGAGAGATAGAGAGAGATCTGATTTTCTAACACTAAAATTCTGAGCTATGATTAAGATCAATCAGTCATGATCTTATCTATAAAAAAAAACTCTGTTTAAACACTTTGTTGCTTCTTAGGTTTGCCCCTGAGCTATGCATTTAATTTCTTATTTTAAATATGCATGCATTCAGTTGGTTAGCACCGTCGCCTCGCACCTCCAGGGTCGATGGTTCGATTGCTGCCTCGTTCTCCCCGTGCTTGCTGGGTTTCCTCCGGCTACTCCGGTTTCCTCCCACAGTCCAAAGACACGCAGGTTCGAATAATCAGTGTTCCCGAAACGTGTGTGTGTACGTGTGTGCCCTGGATTGCGATGGATTGGCACTTAGTCCATGGTGCACCCTGCCTCGTGCCCTAAGTCTTAAGTTGCCCTTAAATCCTGGACTTTCGATTGTGCAGAATAACCAGACGCATTTACAAGAGTTAAAATCTCCCTTTATTATTTACTAATGCACTTGTCCCAGTGTTTCACTAGTGCTCGTTTCCCGTCAAGGTAGAAAGTTTTCTCAGGACGGACGTACAGTCTTGTTTAAACAATTTGCACCATTCAAATGTTAAACACCAGCTAAGAGTCTCATCACTGTCCTGTGCTCCAAGTCTTCTGTAAATGTCAGCTTTACGCCTTCATTCACGAGAAATTTAATCACATGTCCCGGTTTGAGTTGAACGCCGCTCGTAATGACTTTAACAATGTGAATTTTGCATGACAAAATTTCCTGTCTATTTTTATCCAAAATATTTATTTTACTTCTTTATTTCGGCTGCTGTGTGCATCTTTATGCCCTGAAATAAACCCCGCCCACATCCGGAACAAGCTGCTCCAGCATGCCTCATGTTTATATACATATGGTTTAAACAGAGGTGATTATAGGGTTATAATAGGGTCTTTAATAGCATTCTTTCTGTTCGAGGTATATTTTAATGGTGTTTTAAAAGCATACAAATTTGCAACAAGAAGGACTAGACTCGGTGCAAACCGAGGCATCCTGTCAAGTTTTACTGGTCCGTCTATTATACACACTTTTTATCTGTTTCAAATTACATTTAACGGTCTGGAATGTCTGCAAAACATGGTTTGTGTTAATACTTTCTTAAGAACAGCTATAAACAGTTTACTATTTTTTTTCTTTCTTGTCAAGATAATTCGAAAAGCAGAGGAATGCACAAACCCTGAAAAAATCTGTTTGTAGAAAACTTAGTTACAAAGTGCTAACACTAAAAACTCCTTTTAGAAATGTTACATAAACGTCTCCTTAGAGAAAGCCTGACCCTGACAATATTTATCTACTGTATATTTATCTACAGTTATTTGCTAAATGAAAGAACTTTTTAATTGGTTTATTATTAGGCTTATATCCGTACAAATCTCTCTCAATCAGTTGTTACTATAGAAATGTATATTGTACTTGTTATTCATTCACCTGGTGTGCTTACATGGACTTTAATATTCCACTAATAATCGGAATAATAACTCACTCAGGGGAAAAAATGCATCATGTAAAGACCTCATTTGAAACAGTTTGAATTGATCCTCCCCGATCGGAGTGAATTTTCAATCGGCAACGTGGCACAGGTGGCTAAGGCTCCAGGTTGTTGATTTGGCGATCTGAGGATTCAGGTTCCACACGCCGTATTACCCAGCCACTGCATGAAATGCCGGTCCCGAACCCAGATAAAAATCGGGATGGTTGTGTCAGGAAAAGCATCTGGCGTAAAACCTGTGCCAAGTTGTGTGTGAATCAGATGGTCCACCCGTGCTTGGTGGGTTTCCTCTGGGTTCTCCGGTGTCCTCCCTCAGTCCAAAGACATGCAGATTGGGTAAATTTTTATTTAGTGAAATTGCCTGTTCAGGATGTACCTCACCTTGTTCTTTTGCATAAGTTCCAGGCTTTCTGCAACCTTGCACAGAATAAGCAGTATAGAAGATGAATGAATAAATGACGGTGCACTGATTGGCTCGCCATATCATATAAAGTAACCAACCTAGGAAGATGGGAAGCCTAAACAAACCTCAAGGTTGGAGAAAAACACCACTACTTCTTTTTTCTCTGTTATAATACCAAACATTTCACAGCAGGCAAATGTTACATAAAAAAAAAAAAAAAAAAAAAAAAACTATTCTGATGGAATGTTTTGAGCATGTAAACGCATTTCAATCAGGTTGGAAAAATATCGTTTATATAAAAGCAGCGACTGATACTAAGCATGTGCAGACAGTATGATTTTATACAGTGTGCCAGATTTGTTATGCTGGAATTACTCAGATCAGATTACACTAGTGAGCGTGACAACTAAAATAGCTAAAAAAGCTGGGACAGTTCATCATGTTAACACAAAATCATTCGAACGAAGTCAGAACATGTATTAATTCTTGTTTGAACTGACATATAGCCATACTTTGCCAGTCACCATCATAACACGAGATACTATGCAGATGCAGTGGATACTAATGCGAGAAGGATTAAACAAACAAACACACACACACACACACACACACACACACACACACACAAACACACAATGACAACAACTCAAAGAGCTGGCAAAGGGACAGGCAATGTGCTAACAGTCCAAAACAGGACTATTCTAAAGAGCAAAGGTTTAAACCAAGCCAACATCACTCACACACTCAATCACTCATCGTCTATACCGCTTTATCCTGTATTTAGGGTCACAGGAGGCCTGGAGCCTATCCCAGGAGACTTAGGGCACAAGGCAGGGTACACCCTGGACAGGATGCCAATCCATCGCAGGGCACACACAGATACACACACACACACACACACACACACACACACACACACTATGTGCATTTTGGGGACACCAGTTAGTCTAACCTGCAT